>PVIY010008061.1:0-78789 GCA_004026745.1 Myrmecophaga tridactyla
TTGACAAGGTAGATAAAAGGAGCATCAGACACAAGGTTTTCACAATCACACAGTCACATTGTGAAAGCTATATCATTATACAATCATCATCAAGAAACATGGCTACTGGAACACAGCTCTACATTTTCAGGCAGTTCCCTCCAGCCTCTCCATTACATCTTGGATAACAAGGTGATATCTACTTAATGCATAAGAATAAGCTCCAGGATAACCTCTTGTCTCTGTTTGGAATCTCTCAGCCATTGACACTTTGTCTCATTTCACTCTTCCCCCTTTTGGTCAAGAAGGTTTTCTCAATCCCTTGATGCTGGGTCTCAGCTCATTCTAGAGTCCTATTCACTGTTGGTAGGGAAGCTGAGAGGTGCAGTCCCTCCAGAGGGCAGCATGGTGGTTCCACAGGAGGTTAGGTGTGGGGTTGCCATATGATCCTGCAACCCCATTGCTAGGTATATACCTGGAGGAACTTAGAGTGAGTATATACAAATGGACATTTGCACACTGGTTTTTGAAGGCAGTGTTTGCAATTCACAATGGATGGAGGTGGCTTAAGGGTATGATGACTGAGGGATGGAAGGAGGAACTATGTTGTGTACATACAATGAACTACTGAGTGGCTGCAAGAAAGAAAGAAGTTGTGAGGCTTGCAATTAGGTGAATGAAACTTAAGGACAGTGTATTGAATGAAATGTCAGAAACAAAAAGACACATACTATCATGCCTCACAGAATTTTATTTTTCTCAATTCTTTGGGATAACTTACATAGACAGTCATGTCACCTGTGAACAAAACAGGTATTAATTCTTCCTTCACAATCTATAAACATTTTATTTTCTTTTCCTTTCTTGTCTTATTGCACTAGTTAGGGCTTGCTGGTATGATATCAAATAGGAGTCTTGAGAGGGAACATTCTTGTCCTGCTCCCAATCCTAAAGGGATAGTATCCATTTTCTCACCAGTATGAATTTAGCTGAAGGAATTTTGGTGGATATTCTTTATAAGGTCAAGGAAGCTCCTCTCTATTCCCAGTTTGTGAATTAAAAAAAAAATCATGAATAAGTTTTTTTGTTTTGCCAAATGCTTTTTCTGCACCAGTGGCTATGGTCATATGATTTTTCTCCTTTATCATGTTAATGAGATAAAATATATTGATAAATTTTCAAATGTTGAACCAATTTTACATACCTGGAATAAATACCACTTGGTTGGGATTTATAATACTATTTGTATGCTAATATTTTGGTGAGGATTTCTTTTATCTATGTTCATGAAATATATTGGTCTGTTGTTTTTCTTTCTTGTAATATTATCTTATTTTGGTATTGTGGCAATACTGACCATATAAAAATGAATTAGGAGGTATGTCCTCTGTCTATATTTTCTGAAAGTCACTGTAGAAAGCTTGCATTATATCTTCATTAAATGTTAGGTAGTTAGAAACCATCAGTAAAACCACTGGGGCCTGAAATTTTTTTCAAAGGTTAATAATTCAGTTGCCTTAATAGATATTGGCCTGTTCAAATGATCTTGTTTCTCTTTGTGTGGATTTTGGTAGTTCATGTATTAAAAGGATTTGTCATTTTCACCTCAATTTCAAATTTTGGGATTGTGATCCAGCCTAGCTCCAATGACATATTACAAAGCAACCTCCCCACAACTTGTCAACATGCAGCCCATATAAATCCCTTTTAACCATACTTAACCTCCAAATAAAATTAAAAACAAAATCATAGTTCCAACTACAATGACCAGCTGTTCTGTAGACAACTGGAAATAGGTTAATCCTTTCCTTAGGAGAGGATACAAAGTCTTATTTTTTTGTCCTTAGGTGATGTTTATTCTTCTCCTATCTGTTAAATATTCATCTGTTGATATTCTTTATCTTCAATAAAGACACTTAAATCTCTGAAAATTGCTTAATTTTTTCTCTTTTCTGTATCTGTTCTTCGGTTTGCATGATTATGATCATCCTGTCTTCTAGTTCACTGACTCTTCTGTCTGTTCAAATCTGCTGTTCAATGTCTTTAGTGAATTTTAAATCATTATTGTGCCCTTCCTCCCCATAATTTCTGTTCTGCTTCTTTTAAAACTTTCAAATTCCTCTTTTTGTTCACATATTTTCTTCTTAATATCCTTTAGCTGTAATCCACCATTAATTTATTTCTATTCATATTTTCCTTCATCCCCTTGAAATAATTTAGATTTGATTTTGTCTGATTAGTTGTTCCAAATTCTGTGTCTTCTCTGAAGTTTTGATTTGTTCCCTTGACTGAGCCATTAAGGTATCCTACCCTGGGGAGTAGATGGGGTTAGGACAGAAAAATCCATTTTGCATTTAGGTGGTTCAGCAAACACAGACTGGATTGAATGTTTGCACCTCTTGTCAACAGTTCTGCCATGATCTTTTTTCCCTGGGGTAGTTTTGTATGTGGTACCCCTCAGCCACTTGTGTTCCACCCCAGGTCTCTGTGGATTTGGGTCCTGTTCTTGGCTATACATGGAGTTCTAACTCACTTCTGTGAGTGGCTCTATGATATGTATCCACAGAATGAAAGACTCAGTACATGCTCTCTGTGACTTCCAAGCTGTGTGGAACTGATGAGGGGGAGGGGTCCAGACTGGTAGGTCCATGTCAGACAACTTCCAGATTTTGCTGTTTGTTTCTTCTTTTTCATTGCCTCACTTTTTGTGGAGGTCTTCCCTAGTCTCCAGAAATTCAAACAATGGGATTTGTACTTTCATTAGTTGATTCAGAGGGGAGACTATTCTAGGTGATGTCTTACAGTGCCATGATGGTAACATTTCTTCTCCATTATTTGTGAAAAAGAGTTTTGTTGGATTTAGAATTCTTCACCGGCATTTTCCTTTTGTTTTCAGCACATGATATATGCCATCCCATTGCCTTCTAGCTTCCATGGTTTCCTATAAGAAATTGGCACTTAATCCAACTGAGCTTCTCTTATATATATGTTGTTTCTCACTTCTGACTTTCAGATTTCCTTACCATTGGCATTTGACAGTTTGGTTATAATATGTCATGGTGGTGGGTCTAAACAGCTTTTTCCTATTGAATATTCATTGAGCATTTTGAATGTGCATATTCATGTCTTTCATTATACTTGGGAAGTTTTCAGCCATTATTTTCTTGAATATTCTCAATGTCTTTTCCTCTTTCCTCTCCTTGTGGGACTCCCACAATGCATATATTGGTACACATGATAGTATCCTACTGGTTCCTCAGGCTCTGTTCAGTGTTTTTCTTTCTGATCCTCAAAGACAGAATAATTTCAATTGCCTTATTATTGAGTTCACTGATGTTTGCTTCTGCCTGCTCCAATCTGCTGTTGAATCTCTCCAGCAAATTTTCAATTATGTTACTGTCATGCTCAGCTGTTTGGTTTGTTTTCATAATTTCTATCTCAATTGATATTTTTTGTGTTCACCTATCATTTTCCTTGAGATTTTTGTATGTTTTTCTTTTGCCCTTTGACCATATTTAGGACCATTTGAAAAAATTTTATGTGTAGATTGTCCCAGGTGTGGTTCTCCTCTTTAGTAGTTTCTAGGCTATCACTTTCTGCTTCATTGTGTTTTGTAATCTTTTGTTGGAACCTAGATATTTTGATATTTTAATGCGTTATTGTTGGAATGTAATTTCCAGAACATCTGCTCCTTAAGCTTGTATCCAGCTGGTGTTATGAATGAGTGTCCTAGTTTGCAAGCTGCCAGAATGCAATATACCAGAAACGGAACAGCTTTACAAAGGGGAATTTATTAAGTTGTACATTTACAGTTATAAGGCCATGAAAATGTCCAAATTAAAGCAAGGCTATAGAAATGTCCAATCTAAGGCATCCAGGAAAAGATACCTTGGTTCAAGAAGGCTGATGATGTTCAGGGTTTTTCTCTCAAATGGAAAAGTATATGACAAACATGGCAATATCTACTAGCTTTCTCTCCAGGCTTCCTGTTTCATGAAGCTTCCCTGGGGGTTTTCCTTCATCATCTCCAAATGTCTCTGGCTACATAGGCTCTGTAGCTTTTTCCAAAATGGTTCCTTCTTAAAGGGTTCCAGTAAGCAACCCCACCTTGAATGAGTGAAGACACACTTCCATGGAAACCAACTAATCAAAAGTTACCACCCACAATTGGTCACAACTCCATAGATAATCAGAAAACTCCCACCCAGCAATATTGAATGTGAATTAAGGGACACGACTTTTCTGGGGTACACCACAGATTCAAACCGGCACACCAAGTTTTCCTTTTATGCCAAGAACAAAAACAGGTGGGGGGGGGGACAAAAACACCTTTCCCATATTTTGCAGATTGACCTGTGAAAGTGCTGCCTTCAGGGCTTATTCATACAATGGGTTGTATGAGAATAATCCAGGCCAAAATGGGTTGTATAAGAATAATCCAGGCCAAAGTGTAGAGGATTCCCTGACCCTTTCTGCATGCAACTTTTGTCTGAGGCATGCAAGTATGACCCTAGGAAATAGTTTCCTCAGAATCCTAGCCACTGCAATTTATGTCCTATAGCCAGCCAGCCATTGCCCCAGGGAAATATGAGTTGATTTTCCTCCCACTGCACTTACCTTCTACATGGAGAACATGTTTTAGTATCATGAGTCTTTTAGGCCAGCACCAGAAAGACTGATCCAGAAATATGTGTGTCCAGCATGTGCACAAGGGTCAGTCTGTTTCCTCTGGAACTGGGACCAGGGATCTACAATAGAATGGTGGGTTTGTTTCATGATAAATGAGGGGCAAAGGTCAGCCAGGTGCCAAAAACTCCTATACTTTTACGTAGGCTTTTCCTTATTTGGCACTCACTGTTACAGCAATCCTTTAACGCTTTTCTGAAGTCCTGAGCAAGATGTTTCTGTCAATTCTTGCTGTTTGTTCAAAGCTTCTATCATGAGATAGAATCCTGAAGTATCTCACTCTGCCATCTTCCCATATGATCTTTTGGGTCTCTAGGAATTCACCTTAGTTCAGAGCCAGTGACCAGTTATCCCCCAAACACCTGGTATTCCCTTACCCAAAACACCTGGTAAATGACTGCAGTTCTTGTAGGGAGTGCTGGAAGATTAGCAATATAAACTTTTAGCGGTGTAGTGTGTTCTTCCTCAAAAACCTTGTAACCCTTTTATTCAAGGGGCTCTGACTCTAAACTGACGCAAGGCTGGAAACTGATTGAGGGCCATAGTTGTTCTGGTGATTCAATTAAGACTTCTAATCATTAGATGACAAGTTTTCACTTTTATAGATTAAGACTTGTACAGGCTGCCCATCTCTTTTAGTTTAGTGATACTCTGATCAACTTGACAATGCCACCCCAGGATTCCATCAGAATATCATCCTCATTAGATTTATATAGCCCTGTTTGATGGTAGAGGTTCTTACACTAATTTCTGATCTAGAGAAACACCAGAGTTTGTCAAGGATGCTGGGGCTCATCACATTCACAGAAGTACTTGTAAAGAGTGAAAAGAAACAATGTGTTTATTATGTTTTCTTCTAAGAGGTAGTGGAGTTTTAGGTCCTGAAAAATATCTCAGAGCCTTGCAAGACAACTATGACAGGGGAGGTCATAATAGGTACTCAAGGCCAAAGGAGAAAACTCCAGGGAGAAGTGGCAGGGCTGCTTTGACTGGAAAAGAAGACTCAGCAGAAACTATTTCCAATGAGATCTGCCAAGATTTTTCCATCCCAATTTTCAGGATTCCATTCTTTCCCATCAATGTTCCTACATTAAAATAAGAGACCCTGGGAAATTGGGAATTTAATTTGCATTGGAATTAAGCCACCCACAGGATTAGATATTGCATTTAGTTTTCAGAACTTGCAATTCAATCAGTGACACCGAACCACTAAGACAATGTGTGTATGTAAAGGAATTTGAAGTTATGCAAGTGTAGGAGCTGGTTAAGCAGTTTCTGTAAGGTTACCATCTTCACATTTGATGCTGGTGCTTGATACCTACAAGGGAGACAGAAAGGAATGGATGATGAATGTGACATAGGAGAGAATAACAAGCTAAGACAATAAGCAAAACAAGGAGCCCCCAAGGACAGACAGAAACCTCCATCCATTCTCACCACCTCTGTCCCTGGTGGTGAGATGTTAAGAGCAGGGCTCTTGGTCACAGAGGTAAACACACATACCTGATGCAGGAGCTGGAGAAGATGAAGGATCCAGGTGAAGAGGTCATAGTTCTAGCATGGTTTCATGCCAGCAGTGTGAGTCAGTAGATCAGTGAGAGTGTATGTGAGCTACAAAATGGCTGCTGAATCACTTATACCTTCCAAATCTGACTCAAGAATCTCTTTTATGGCCCACACCAACTGGAAACACACAGGAAAGGAAACACTGGAAAACATAGTTCAGCCTACTGAAATTGAACATTACAAAAGAATCACACTGGCCTATTAAGGTATTGTAAGATCAATTCAATGAATAACAGATAATATTTTAAAAGAAATAAGAATAAAATAGACAATATGAAAATACAGTACATGTAAGGGTGAATTCTGTCTCATAGAAAAATAATTTTAATTATATATGAATTAAAATTTTAATCAGTTTTCAGGTAACCATTTCCCATTCTACTTTTCTTTCAAAGAATATATCATTTTTGTATGCTACATATTTTACTTATTTATTGTTTTATATTCCCTCACTAGAATGTAAACTCTATCAAGGCTAGGGATTTGTCTATTTTACTCACTAATATAAACCAATGCCTAGAATTGGCACACTTTAAGTCCTCAGTGAATGTTTGTTGAATGAATTGAGTGAATGTTTCATATTAGCTTATGAAGTACAATGTACATCTTACCATGTATTGAGGTTAAAAATTTTGAGAAAACACTAAGGTAGATTCTCACAGTATGTACAGTATATGTAGAAAAGTGTTTAAATCAATTGAAATAGAATGTAATAGTATAGAATGGAGTAGAAAATATGCTGAATTATAGAAATGAGTATAGTCTTATGAAACATGTTTCAGTTCTGATATGTATGTACTCAGTTGTTATGCATATACATGTATGTGTGCATTGTTATGTTTTTTCCCAAGGCACTTATCATCCTGATATCTACCTCTTCCTCCTCTCCTTCAGGGCTTTACTCAGACGTCGCCTTCTTAGTGTAACCTCCCTTGCCTGTCATTTTATTTAAAATTAATGCCCACTTGACCACTCCCTAGTATCTTTCTATTATTTACGGTATCAACATCTAATGATCTGTCTCTCCACCCTAGAATATATGAGAGAAAAGCAAATTTTTTGTGTGCCCTCTTAGATCATCTGTACATTTTTGAAAGTGCCTAACACATTGTATGTTCTCACTAAATTTTTGTTAATATTTGCAAAATAAAATGTACATCTCACTATAGACTGAGGTTAAAAAAAAGTCCCTCCAAAATGTATATATCACCAAAAGGCAAACGTACATTCACAGAAGTATTTGTAAAGAGTGAAAAAAAAAGGAAATTTAAATGTCCACTAACTGAAGAAGAAAATCACTGTTATTTCATAAAATGGACTATACAGTGGTAAAATTAATCAATATGGGCAAATATATATCTGGATAAAATTGAAGGAAAAAATACACATTAACACATACCAAAATATGTAAATCGATAATATGCACTGCTCATGAATACATATGGATAAATGTACAAGGGCATTCATGACACCGATAATTACTAAATTTGGAAAAGAGGTTGAGATGGGGCAAGAGCACACAAGGCTTCAATTATATTTGTGCTATTTTCTAAGCTGAAGTATGTTTATTAGTATGCTTGTGCTAAATCTCTAAAATTTTCTGTATATATGATATATTTTAAAAAATCACCAGACTCTCCATCCTCCCAGAATGTGGGCAGATCCTGGAACAACAGGTTTAGAAACAGGGAGGCAGACTTCATAGAGCTTCCTTAGAACTCTTCCTTTGTAGCACTAAAAAGTCAGGGCACATTCTGGGAATGGCAGCTCTCCAGCTTTGTGTGTACATATAGTTTTTGCACCCAGAACTTCCTCCTTGAAAGATGAATTGCAGCCTCAAAGCTTTGGTCCCTCCCAGCATCTCAAAAAGTTCTTAGTGTCTGTCCTAGGGAGGGACTGGCTCATCCTGAGCAGTCCTGTGGAAATGAAGATGTTGGAACCAGGCACATGACAGCTGTTTCTAAAATGCTAAGACAAAGCTGGCGAGGCTTCCCCCAGAAGGAGGGGGACCAGAAGAACTGTTGACAGAAATAATATTTTAGGACAAGGAAATTATTTCATACAGGTCCAAGGCAAGAGGGCACAGGAGAATACTGGCATCAATGAAGTTCAAAATGAATGAAACTCATATACAAATCAGTGGGAAGAACGACCAAAGAAAGTGATTTTGGAAGAACCTGTAAAGCAAGTTAAGGAATTTAGTTATAACTAGTAGGGCAGAAGGATATTCAGGTAGTTGTGTAGAAATCAAATAACAAGTACAAATTGAATGCAGACATACAAATGAGGTTGCCACAATAAACAAGTAGACAGATGGTGGCCATGGGGAAGAAAATGCAAAATATTAGACATAAAGCAAGTAAAAAGGAATACAATTGATGATCTTCAGTGAAAAACAGAAATAGGTATATATGCCTAATAGATATTCACACATATACACATGCAGAATGCAGTTATATATACTTGTAGGTACAAGAGTACCTCTCTTCATAATACTCACAACACAAGGGAACACTGATCTTACCCTATCCCAGAGAGGATTGTTAAATGTCCTTTCCCACTCAATTCAGAAGGAAGCCTTTGACATGTGCTAGGAGAATGCTGTCACCTTGTACTAAAGAGGTCACCAAGCCAAGCCAGGAGGCAGATGACCTTGGGCCTTGGGCACTCAGGAAGCCAACTGCCCAACACTGCCCACTCTGGCCACCAAGAAGATGGGGGGAGGGGCAGAATTCATATGCATAAACATTAAGACACCTAATGGGGCTCTCTCTTTTTCCTGATAAAGCTTCACAGCAGACTGGAGGGGCAACAAAATGTTTTTTTTTTTTAATTATTTTTTTGCCTGGGCAGGCACCAGGAATTGAATGTGGGTCTCTAGCATGGCAGGCGAGAATTCTGCCACTGAGTCACTGTCGCACCACCCTAAAATGGGGTTTTTGAACACCAAGGGTCCTCTTTGTGCAACGGTCCTTGAGTATTTAGGGTATGGTAGCCTTTTGAGAATGTGATATAAGCTATAGACTCTAAACATTTTCCATAGATCTTTAGTGATATCATGAATGCTTAGCACTTCACTTTTCATTCTAGTTCACAAACTGTTGAGAATAGCTCAGAAAATCATCTTCCTGGCTACATGCTTGTGACACTTTAGAAGGGAGTAAAACTGAGGTGGCTGAAAACATGAAAGGAGCAGCTATCCATTAAGCATGGCATAATTTCCCTCTGTCTCTCTATTGTAGTTATATACATAGCCTGGCAGTCATTCTAATCCTCAGCTCACACAGATGGTTGGCTGTAGAGTTTGTCAGTCAATCAGGTATTCAAATAGTAAATCAAGGCTGGTCAATAGCAAGTTAATAAAGTTAGGTGATTTGAGAGCTGGGAAGAAATATAATTGGTTTGTCAGTTGTTCAAACAGACCTGAAAGTCAAGCAAACATAAAAACCAGAGATGACTTGGCATCTAGGTACTGTAGCTACACAAGAGACAGTGTGAAGTATCATGTTTCCTCATAAGGCAGTGTGAAAGCAAGCAGATTACCAGTTCTGGATGCAAAGAAAAAGCTTTAGGTTGCCAGCAAAAAGCCTCATGGAGGAATCACCAGGCAGGGAGAATGGAACATGGCTGAAGCTCAGTTATCTCAAGAATGGCTCGGGCCAACTGGCAGAAACATTTCACCTTAGGTGGATACCACCCTCTGTTTTAGGCAAACCTGATCAAAATCCCTAAGTGATTTTGCAGGAATCTAACAATGGATTCTATACATCTCCAAGAATTTATGTGTGGGAAAACCCATGTTCATTTTAAAACAAAGGATGAAGTGGGACTTGCTCTAGAGGTATTTTTAAAAACACACTGGAAAATAACAGTAATTAAAATATCATATTTTGCATGCAAATATTTCAGTGAAACAGAAGTGACTAGAAGTGGATAGAAGTGCTTATAGGGCTTACATTCTAAATAACAAAAATTCAAACAAGCATGCCTAAGGAAAAATTTTAAAAGGACTGATTGACTCTTTGACAACAGCACACTTAGAATAAAGTTGCTGTGATCCTGCAGGGATGAAAGCTGGGAGTAAAGCATCACTTGGACTGGGGCACTGAGATTTTGTCAAACCAACCTGCTTCTTATAGATCTATTTATTTTCTCTTCCACAGATCCACTTTCTCAAACATGCTGTTTATGGCTCCACAGTATCTCTTATTAACTGGTCTGAGATGGCCTCCCATTACAAAACCTATAAAGTACACTCATTGGTCCATCTCAGATCAATTGTTCTTTCTGGAATAATCAACAGGGAGCCAGGACAACTTTACTATATCCAGATTAAGTGCAAGTTATTTGGTTGAAAGGACAAATAGCAGAAAAATATGGGAAAGACATACTAAGCAGATAAAAGCAATAGTGAAATTTCATTTCAAAACTGTGGTAATAAGGTGAATTTATCAAATCTAAGACAAACTGATGATTATTTTATTACAAAACAAAGTCATTTATATTGGGAAGTACTTGTGATAAAGTTTAATTTATTTAAAATATACTTAGCCTGCTAGAGATCCAAGTGGCACTGCTCTGTGTTGATATTCTGACAGGTCAATAATGCAGAGCATGTTTCTTTTGAGTAAAAATAATGTAAACGGCACTTAGGCTATTAATATGGAAACTTGCCAGACAGAAAACCTATCCCTATTTCAATGAAGAAAGAAATCCCCTATCATTTCTATCATTTTATCATATCTTAATATACAATTATTATAAAAGTATACTCTTGCATTGGTTGAGTTGCTTTCAACTAACTTAAAGAATAAGGAAAACTTAATATATCAAATAACAAAAAGCCTAAAACAGAGCAGAACCAGGTTGGGTATTACAGCAGATCAATACCACAGTTCACCCAGGTTCTTGCCATCCTAAAGTTTGCAAAGTATAAAGAGGAGTCATATCCAGACAACTAATTTTTCTATGTCTTTTTTCATCAATAAAGTCCTCACATTTCTTCATACAGATTACTCACCAAGTGTTTCATTGGCTATTGCAGTCAGATGTCGCTCCAAAACCAGTCACTGATCAGAATGGCATTGCTGAGATTAATTTAGATCCGTGGTTCTCAAAGTATGTTCTAAGGACCCCTGGAGGCCCCCCCAAACCCCTTCATGCATTGCAAGGTAAAAATTATTTTCATAATAATACTAAGATATTGTTTGCATTTCCTACTCAGTCTCATGAGTATTATACATTGGTGTTATTCAGAAGATAGAGAAACAGTTTACAGCTCTCTTCTACTCAGCCAGGCATTAAAGAAGTTTGCAAAATTGTAAAGTTTTAATAATCTTTTCTAAACCTTGTTTTGGAAGATAATTTTTCATAAAAATGCTATTCATTTTAATAATAGGGTTATTTTTCTTTTCATATAAAATTTTAAATGTTTAAAAATTTTCTAATATGGTAATTTTCAATAGATATAACCTTCTTCACTAAAAGCTCTTTGAGGCCCTTAATAATTTCTAAGAGTGCAAAGTGGTGGTGAAACCACAAAGTTTTAGAACTAATAACTTAAACCCAATGGTTAGTAAATTATGGCCTATGGACCACATTCAGCCTGCTCCATGTTTTTATAAAATAAAGTTTTACTGTAATACAGCTGTACTCATTAATTTATATATTACTGATGGTAGCTTTTGGGCTTTATCAGCAGAGCTGAGTAGCTGCAGCAGAAAACAATATGGCCTTCAAAGCTTAAAATATTTCCTATCTGATTTTTTTACACATAAGCCTTGCCATTTCCTGGAAGACTAATCAGAATTAAGTACTGAATTATCTGGGCAAACACCCATCAAAACAAATCAGCTTTGTGCATATGTTGTCATCTCCTACCAACCTGTTGCAGAGTAATTTTTGGAAAAAATAAAACATTATGATGCTGTTTAAAATAATAATCTCACAGCTTTTTACTGAGATCTTTACATTTATGAATGTTTAATTCTATATGCTTTACATTTACCAAAAATTGAATTCTCAGAGTTGTAAATACTATTTTCTTTACGGAATAGTCACAGAAATGTTAAGCGACTTGGTATAGGTCACACTGCTTTTCACTGGGACTAGTACTCAGTCAATCTGACTGAAGGTCATGGGTAACTGGAGCACCATGTTGCTTTATTGGGAAAAAATAAGCAGACTATATGCACCTTTATATACATTTATCACCCTTTCTACATATTGAGAGCTGAAATAAATGAAATTGAGAACATGAAAACAACAGAGAAATCAACAAAACCAGAAATTGGTTCTTTGAGAAAAAGCAATAAAATTGTCCAACCCTTAGCTACACTGATAAAAAAAAGAGAGAAAAAGAGAGAGGATATAAATAAATGAAGTCAGAAATGGAAGAGGGGACATAAATACTGACCCTGCAGAAATAAAAGATATATTGAGAGGAAACTATTAACAATTATATGCTAAAAACTAGATAACATAGAAATGGACTTCTTAGAAAAACATGAACAATCAACATTGATTCAAGAAGAAATAAGATGACCTCAATAAACCAGTCACAAGTAAAGGGACTGAAAATCAGGGTGGGCCACGATGGCTCACTAGGGAGAGTTCTCACCTGCCATGCTGCAGACCCGGGTTTGATTCCCGGTGCCTGCCCAAGCAAAAAAAAGAAAATCAGTCATCAAGAAGCTTACAAAAAAGAAAAGCCCAGGACCAGACGGCTTTACATGTGAATTCTACCACACATTCAAGAAACAATTAACCCTAATCCTGCTAAAATTTTTCAAAAAAATTGAAGAAACTACCTAACTCCTTCTACAATGCCAACATCACCCTAATACCTAAGTCAGACAAAGATACTACAAGAAGAGAAAATTACAGACCAATATCTTTAATGATAAATATAGGGACAAAAATCCTCAACAAAATACCTGCAAATTGAATCCAGCAGCACATTAAAAGACCAAATGGGATTTATTCCAGGATGTAAGCCTGCTTCAACATAAGAAAATCAATGAATGTAATATACCACATCAATAAATCGAAGGGGAAAAAACACATGATCATACTGATGCAGAAAAGACATTTGACAGAATTCAGCATCCATTTTTTTTATCAAAACACTTCAAAGGATAGGAATAAAAGGAAACTTGCTCAATATGATAAAGGGAATGTTCGAAAAAACTCACAGCTAACATCACACTCAATAGGGAGACTGAAAGCTTTCCCACCAAGATCAGGAATAAAAAAAAGGATGCCCATTGTTACCACTGTTATTCAATATTGTGCTGGAAGTTCTAGCTACAGCTGTTAGACAAGAAAAAGGAATAAGGACGTTGAAATTGGAAAAGAAGTAAAACTTTCAGTGTTTGCAGATGACAAGATACTATATGCTAAAAATTCCCCAAAACCTACAGCAAATCTATGAGAGCAAATAAATGAGGAGAGCTAAGTGTCATGGTACAAGATCAACATCCCAAAATCAGTAGTGTGTCTATACTATAGTAATGAACAACCTGAGGAAGAAATCAAGAAAAAATTCCACTTACAATAGCAACCAAAAGACTCAAGGATTTAGGAATAAATTTAACCACAAAAGACCTATATACAGAAAATTATAAGAAATTGCTAAAAGAAATCAAAGAGGCTAAATGAATGCAAGGACATATGAGGCCCATGGATTAGAAGACTAAATATAGTTAAGATGTCAATTCCACCAAATTGATTTATAGATTCAATGTAATACCAATTAAATTCCAACATCTTATTTGCATAAATACAAAAACCAATAGCCAACTATATTTGGAAGAGCAGCATGCTCCAAATATCTTGAGAAAGAGGAATGAAGTGGGAGGTCTCACACTACCTTACTTTAAAACATACTACAAAGCTCCAGTGATCAAAACAGCATGGTACTGGCATATAGATATACTGACCATGGAACTGAATTGAGTGTTTAGAAATAGACTTTCTCATCTATGGACACTTGATCTTTGATAAGGTGTTCAAGCTAACTCAACACAGAGCAGCCTCTTCAACATATGTTGATTGAATAACTGGATATCCATATCCAAAAGAAGGAAAAAGGACCCCTATATCATACCTTATACAAAAAATAACTCAAAATGGATCAAAGAACTAAACATTACAGCTAAGATCATAAAACTTTTAGAAGAAAATGTATGGAAATATCTTATAAAACTTGTGGCAGGAGGTGGTTTCCTAGACCTTATACCTAAAGCACAAGTAATAAAAAATGAAATAGTGAAATGGGACCACCTCAAAATGAAATACTTCCGTGCATCCAAGAAATTTATCAAGAAAGTAAAAAGGCAGCCTAGGCAATAGGAGACAATATTTGGAAACCACAGATCAGATAAGGGGTTAATATCCAGAATGTATAAAGAGATTCTACAACTCAAGAACAAAAATCTCATTGAATGAGTTAGTTTCCTTCTTCAACTTATTTGAAGAACTTAAGCAGGATTGGGACTGATTGTTTCTTAAATTTTGTCCACAGGCAAAATACATGGACCCTTTTCAAAAGAGGAAATACAGGGTGGTGCAACAGTGGCTCAGTGGCAGAATTCCTGCTTGCCATGCTGGAGCCTGCCCATGCCAAAAAAAAAAAGAGGAACTACAAATGGCTCAAAACTGTATGAAAAGATGCCCAAACTCAGTGGCTCCCAGGGAAATGCAAATAAAAGCAATATGAAATACCATCTCACATCCACTAGAATGGCCATTACCAAAAGAACAGAAAACTACCAATATTGGAGAGGATATGGAGAAAGAGGCACACTTATTCACTGTTGGTATGAATGCAGAATGGCTCAACTGCTCTGGATGGCAGTTTGGCAGTTCCTCAGTTACCTAAGTATAAAACTGACATATGATCCAGCAATCTCATTACTAGGTGTATATTTGGAGGAACTTAAGGCAAGGACACAAACAGACATTTACACACTGACATTTATGGTGGCAATATTAATAATTTCCAAGAGACGGATCAGCCCAAATGTCCATAAATGGGTGGTTAAACCAATTGTGGTATATACATATGATGGAATGTTACACAGCTGTAAGACTGAAGTATTGAAGCACGTAACAAGGTGGATGAACCTTGAGAACATTATGTTGAGTGAAATTAGCCAGAAATAAAAGGATAAATCCTGTATGGTCTCACTAATTTGAACTAACGATAATGAATGAACTTTGAGAGTTAAAATTAAGAACATAGGTTATCAGGAGATAGAAAGAGGGTAGAGATTGGGCATTTGATGTTGAAGGAGTACTGTATGCTTAATAGGACTGAGTATAAATATCCAGAAATGGATAGTACAATACTGTCTAATGGTAGCACATTAATGTAAGTATGCTGAAGTAAGCTGAGTGTGAGTATGTTTGAGGGAAGACTGGGGGCTTATATGACAGCAGAGGAAAGATGAAGGATAAAGGCTGGAACTATATAACTTGGTGATTCTAGAGTGAACAATGATGGTGATTAAATGTACAAATATGAGAATGTTTTTGCATGAAGGAAAACAAATGAATATCAACATTTCAAGGTGTTGAAAATGGAATGATTCACAGGAAAGAATATAATCAGTGCATACTAAGGCCTACAGTTAGCAGTAACATTGTAATATGCTTCCATTTAATGTTAACAAAGGCAATATGCAAAACAGTCAGTAAGTGGGGGATATGGGATTCTTTGTGGAAGAAATGAAAATGTCCTCATATTGACTGTGATGTTGAAGACATGGCTGTGTGATACCGGGAACCACTGACTTTTTACTTAGATTGGAGTGTATGATGTGTGAATAAAAATGCTTAAAAAATGAACAGATACAAGGGTTGGATAGAATGTGGACAAATAGATGTACCTATTCACTTTTGGTAGGGAACTAGAGTAGCAAAGCCCCTCTGGAAGGCAGTGTGGTGGCTCCATAGGAGGCTAAGAGTAGTTTTGCTATATAATCTTGCAACCCCATAGTTAGGTGTATACTTGGATGAACCGAGAGTGGGGACATGAATGGACATTTGCACACTGGTGTTTACGGTGGTAGTGTTAATGATGTGCAATGGATGGAGGTGACCTAAGGGCATATCAACTGAGGAATGGAAAGGAGAACTATGGTATATATATACACAGGATTATTGAGTGGCTACAAGAAGGAATGAAGTTGTAAGGCATGCCACTAGGTATATGAATCTTGAGGACAGATGATAAATGAAATAAGCCAGAAGCAAAAAGACAGATATTATCATGCCACATTCATAGGGGGTAACTCTTGGAACTGAATTCAAGACTATAGGTTATAAGGTGAAGGGTTATTGTACAGGTTCTAGATTGTAGATTATATGCCCTTAAAATAGTTATATCTATTCTGGAGTTGTAATTGTTATTTCTAATTTATGAGATGCTGACCTCTTTGTGTATAACCTGATCATTCCCTGGAACTTCAAGTATTTCTGTAACACCCAAGACTCAGAGCTAGAGCTCTGAAACTATAAAAGTCAGCATTACCCCATACAGTAACTGTGAAAGGCACTGAGTTATCAGATATCACTTAGAAATAGGAATAAAGCTGCTCTGGATAGGAATAAGATAAATCAGACTAAAGGGTAAAAGATGATACTGACTGTATTTTTTTTATATTGACTGTATATTTTAAAGTTTCAACTTCTGTGTTAGACCAAAGGAAGAGATATTTGGTGCTGTGCTGGTTTGTTAAATGCTACCAGAATGCAACATACCAGAAATGTAATGGCTTATTTATAAAGGGAATTTATTAAGTTGCAAGTTTACAGTTCTAAGCCTATAAAAATGTCCAAACTAAGGCATCCAGGGGAATATACCTTCATTCAAGGAAGACCAATGGGCCTGGAACATGTCTGTCAGCTGGGAGGTCACATGACTGGCATCTGCTGGTCTCTGCTCCTGACCTCCGCTGCTTTCAGCCTATGTTCCCGTAAGGGCTCCTTACTTTGCTCCACCAGGGCTGGCTTTATCTCGTGGCTTCCCTTGGCTCTCTCCAAGTTCTGGCCTGATTAACAGCTCATGGTGACATCTGCTGGGTTTGAAGCAGCTCCAAATATCTACCTCTGTTCTCTGAAGTAACTGCCCTCCAAGCATCTACATCTGCTCTGTCAGCTCTGAGATTTCTTCAAAATGTTTCCTCTTTTAAAGGATTCCAGTAAATTAATCAACACTGACTATGAATGGGCAGTCACATCTCCATCTAATCAAAAGGTCACACCCAACACACAGAGATAATCTAATCAAAAGTTACTGCCCTGAAGTTTTGAATCATGATTAAGACATGGTTATCTCCACAAGACTGTAGCAGGATTTAAACAAGGCTTTTCGGAGGTACATAATTCAAAGCACAGGTTTAAAATTTTTATTTTCAGTAGCACACTACCTAATTTAACTTTATGGTCAGTATATCTGAACACCATGATTACATGGAACCATGAATAGGGAGGGAGATCTTGTTGGTTTGTACAGGTTCATGCAATGCTGTGATACATCCCAGAGTAATCTGGGCAGAAAATTAGATAGTATTTGCAAAGTCCCCTTGAATGACTGGGTAAAAGGAAGGAAATATTACACTTCCCACCTGGGGAAGACCTGATACTCTTGCAATCATTTGGACTACCAACTTGCAGGAGTGCCTTATGAAACTTATTCTGGCAAAGGAGAAACTAAGCCTACTTAAGATTATGCCTAAGTGTCACCCCTAGCGAGTTTCTTTTGTTGCCCAAATGTGGTCTCTCTAAGCCAAGTCTGCAGGTGAGCTCATCAACGCCCCCCACCCATGTGGGGGATGACTCTCAGGACTGTCAATCTCCCTGGCAATGTGGGACATGTCTTCTGGGGATGAGCCTTACCCTGACATCAAAGGACTAAGGAAGACTTCTTTACCAAAAAATGGGAAGAGAAATGAAACAAAATGAAGTTTCAGTGGCTGAGAGATTTCAGAGTTGAGAGGTCATTCTGGAGGTTATTCCTATACAGTACATAGATACTCCTTTTTAGTCTTTGGTGTATTAGCGTGACTAGAGGGAAATACCTGAAACTACTGAATGGCAATCCAAAAGTCTTGAACCTTGAAGATAAATAAATAATTATAGAGCTTTCAAGGTGTGGCCACGTAATTGTGAAAACCTTGTGACTGATACTTCCTTTATCCAGTGTATTGACAGCTGAGTAAGAAAAAAAAAAGACAACAAATAATAGGGAGGATGGGGGTATAAGGGATGTTTTGGCTGTTATTTTTTTCCTTTTATTTCAAAACTCAATTGTGATGACTACACAGCCATATGATGAGACTGTGAACCACTGACTGTACATTTTTGATGATTATTTTGTATGTGTATATAGAATATATCTCAATAAAATTGCATTAAAAAACACTGCCCCTTTTTTATTGAAGAGAAATTCAGTAACAATCGCCATAAGCATTTATAAATGCCAGTAAACAGGAGGATAAATAAGATACAGTACTTTAAGCATTGAGATTATTGTATATAAAAGTTATACCATGCTATCAGGATATAGCGAGGCACTGCTAATGTTCAGCCTGGAAAACCTTGATAAAATGTAATATAGTGCACTGCCTTAACTGTGGCAATAAGAGCACAACCCTGGCTCTACTCTGGCCTTCCTCCAGCCTCACCCATCCTCCTCACAAAGTCAAAAGTCTCTGGGGACCCAGGTCCCTTTCTTGGAATACAGAACACCAAATTCTCAACCCAAAGAGCCCTCAGCATTAATCTAGTCTGTATGGATGGACGTCTTCCCTGAATCCTGTTTTGGACGGCAGCTGCTTACAGAGTTTTAGCAAAATTTAAGCTGAAAGCTGGAGCATCCACAAATGTACACTCAAGGCATCTCATGGCTCAGGATGAACAAAAGGGTAGGAAGGAAAATGGGACAAGGGGCTAGGAACTCCCCATACACAGAATATATTTTATTTACATTTTGGTATTTTGATTTAAAACTTTTAAATGCTTACTCATTAGCTTTATGGACTTCCACTTAAACTTTGCTCCAGGTACCACAAACAGTGAGGACAGGACTGATTTATACAACTGTTAAACTAGGGATACCCACTTCCTAGTCACAATTATGTTAAGTTCCATTATGCATATGAAACACATACTTGGTTTATAATATGTACCACATGTACATACAAAAAAGTCTGCAGGCACATTTCACTTAAACAGTTAATGATGTTGCCATGATGACCGAATTTATTTGTTTTTAAAAGTCACCTGGGGCTAGTGTTGGAGAAAGGGTGTAATTACTAAGGGGCATAACAAATCCTTGTGATGGAAACCTCATGGAATACAGATGCCAGAAGTCCATTTTGGTTCTGTATCCTCTCAATGTTGATGGTCACTCAAATCTACATGTGAAAAAATTCACAAAACCATACATAGAGTGGATATAAAAATTAGTGAAAACCAAATTAGGTCTATTTCTGATTAGTATGGTACCAATATCAATTTCTTATTTTTGAGAAATACCAGTTATGTAAGACAGCATCATCGCAGGAAGCTTTGTGAAGAAAGGGCACATGGGAATATTTGGTACCATTATCGCAACTTTTTGTGACAATTTTTAAAACTATTTTCAAAGTTTACATTCCACAATAAGTATCTGTAAATTCATATTCATTATACTTTAAATCAATTATTACATCACCAATTTCTAATATTACATTATTTTTTTAAAAAGTTTAAATCTTCATTTCTAAATGGACAGATTTCCCCTCTGATGTATAAAATTCTGACATAATTTAGTTTAAATTTCTGCTGAAAACTTTTACAAATTCAAAACATTTGTAAGATTTTAAAAAGTATGAATTTTCTTACATGGAATTTCACTTTTACCAAGGCTGTCCAGTATGTTTTTTTTTTTTTTTTTTACAATCTATGGGTTTCTCCCCATCAGTATTTTGAAGTAAAACAAGGCCAGTTTGTGGGTGAAGATTATTGAACATTCCCGATGTCACTAGAGCTTTACCCTCAAAGTGAATTCACTGAAGATTTTTGAAGGCAGACATCTAAACATTAATGTTCATTTCATTCATAAGATTTTTCACCCATGTAGGTTCTCTGATGTGTTCTCTGATGTACAATAAGATTTGACTTCTGAGAGAAGGGTTTTCCACATGTGTTACATTCATAGGGTTTCTCTCCTGTGTGTGATCTTTGATGCTTAGAAAGGTCTGATTTACGGTAGAAGATTTTCCCACATTCACTGCATTCACAAGATTTTTCTCCTGTGTGAGCTCTGTGATGTACTGTGAGGGATGACTTATGACTGAAGGATTTCCCACATTCATTACATTCATAGGGTTTCTCCCCCGTGTGCTTTCTCTGATGTAAAATAAGTACTGACTTAACACAGAAAGATTTTGCACACTCATTACATTTATAGGGCCTTTCCTCTGTATGAGTTCTCTGATGTACAATTAGAGTTGACTTATGACAGAAAGCCTTTCTACATTCACTACATTCATAGGGTTTCTCCCCTGTGTGAATTCTCTGATGCTGAGTGAGCTGTGACTTCTGACAGAAAGTTTTTCCACATTCACTGCATTCATAGGGTTTCTCTCCTGTATGTGTTCTAGTGTGTTTAGTTAGGTATGATTTACTGTAGAAGATTTTTCCACATTCATTACATTCATAGGGTTTCTCCCCAGTATGTGTCCTATAATGTTGAGACAATGTTGACTTGTGGCTGAAAAACTTGCCACATTCTGGACATGCAAAGGGTTTTTCCCCTGTGTGAGTTCTCTGATGTACTGTGAGGTCTGACTTCAAGCAGAAAGTTTTCCCACATTCAAAACATTCATAAGGTTTCAATCCTGTGTGAATTATCTGATGTCTGGTGAGTACTGACTTGTGGTAGAAAGTTTTCCCACATGCATTACATTCATAGGGTTTATCCCCTATGTGAGTTCTCTGATGCTGTGTGAGATGTGACTTCTGACAGAAGGATTTCCCACATTCAGGACATTCAAAGGGTTTCAACCCTGTATGTGTTCTCTGATGTACTGTAAGATGTGAATTCATACAAAAGGATTTCCCGCATTCATAACATTCATAGGGTTTCAACCCTGTGTGTGTTCTCTGATGTTTAGTGAGGTCTGACTTCTGATAAAAAGTCTTTCGGCATTCATTACATTGATAGGGTTTCTCCCCTGTATGTGTTCTCTGGTGTAATGTGAGGGCTGACTTGTGGCTAAAGGTTTTCACACATGCATTACATTCATAGGGTTTCTCCCCTGTGTGTGATCTATGATGTCTGATGAGATTTGATTTCTCCCAGAAAGTTTTTCCACATTCATCACATTTAAAACGTTTTTCTTCTGTGTGTACCCTCTGATGTCGAGTGAGGTGTGACTTCTCCCAAAAAGCTTTCCCACATTCATTACATTCAAAGTGTTTCTCTCCTTTATGAGTTTTCTGAAGTTCTGAGAGGTATAATTTCCTACTAAAATTACTACTACTCTCATTACATTCATAATGTTTCATATGCACTCCATGATGTTTCAAGAGACTTGACTTCACACATAAGGATTTCTCAATATCACTAAATTCATAGTGATTCTCACTGGAAGGAGCTACTGGACGGAACAAGAGAGAAGAGTTATTATAGAAAGTTCTTCCATATTCATTATGTTCATAGTCATTTCCTTCTCTGCTTATTCTCTTATGTGTACTGAATACTGGGTTTTCATGGGCAGTTTCTTGACATATATTATATTCAAAATATTGCTCCAAGGGTTGAATCTTCTCAAGCTGATTAGGGTCTTCAGTATGGCTGAAGGCTTTCCGATTTTCAAAAAATTCATTTTTCACTCTAATATGAGTTTTCTCCTGTTTAAAATGGAGAAGCAGTTTTTCACAGGCATTAAACTCATCAGAATTCTTTCCTAAATAGTTCTTACTAATAAATAATTCTGAAATACAGTTCAAACTCATTTCACATGAGTCACATTGACAAATTATTCTTCTTGAAGGAAACAAATCTCTATTCCAGTTAAATGATGGTTTTCCTATTATATTATCTTGTTGCTTGGTTAGAGTTTTGTTATTGATGAATACAACTTGCCAAAAATGTTTATCTTGGTTTTCTTCTTTCTTTTCTTTCAGGGAATCATATTTCCAGATTTCTACAAATAAGACAAAGTAAACTTACTATATAATATTAACACATTTCTTATGGAATAGGACCTATATACAAACTTCTACGTTACAGTTAACTCTGGTTTCTTGATCAGTCTCCATAGCTAAAAATAATCCCTAATACATGCTTGGGTTTTTTTTTCCCCCAATTTTTCTGGTTCAAGGATAAAAAATAACACAGAAACCAAAAGACTGGTCAAGTGAGCAAAGGGAGAGGACACTGGGCATTAGACCACATTATGCATCTGGCATCTGGGTTACTGAAGAATAACAGCAATGGCCTAAATCTGAAATCTCCATGCATTCTGGAGAAAAATAAACATTAAATATGATATACTCATCAAATGTAACAGAAATGAGACTAAACAGTCATATTGATAAATGTGAATGGGTTTAACTGACCAGTTATATAAAAATGGATTTTGAAGTTGAGTCAGACGAAACCCAAATCTTGCTCTAGTAGGGAGATATCTTTAAAAGTATGACTCAAAAAGGCTAAAAACAAAAGGGTGGGTAACACTACTCAAGGCAAAAGGAAGCAATAGGAAAGCAGGTATTATAATTTTGAAATCAGGAATATAAAGAAACACTTTACAATGCTAAAAGCCACAATTCTGAATGGTAAACTGAGTTTATGAGAATTTACAAATAACCACCTTCATGAATGAACACCTGGAGAAGCAAGGATAAATAACAAAAATATGCTAAGGAAAGTATTTCAAGACATATGAAATATAAAATTTGGGATTTGGAAGAGCTCAATATAATAATAAGACTTGTCTTGAACATCCATGTCTAATTTCATACTGTCAAACCTAATACAAGATATGCCTTCATCATAAGGGCACTTAACAAGATTCACAAAAATTGACCATGTGTTAAGTGTAAAGGAATTATCAATAAGTTCATTAAGCAGAAATATACAAAGAACATGTTCAGATAACAATGCAATAAAATTAGAAATTGAGGGAGAAGAAGGGAGTATCAATCTAGATTTTACAAACAACTAAATCTCTATTAATGGAAAACTCAAGAATTTCTAAAAAAATATTGAAAATACTACATATCAGGGTACATGTAATGAGCAGAAGAAAATTCACAGCACTAAGCATATTTATATCACTGAAAAACACGAACAAAAGTGGACTAATTTCTAAACACACACACAAAAAACCTCGAAAGTAACAGCTGAGACACAGAGAGAGTCATGAACAAGAAACCTACCCTATAAGAAATATTGAAATGATTTTGAATGAAGGTAACTAAGGGGGTAAAAAGAAGAGAAAAATTAAGGTATGCCATAAAATCCAACAGACAAAATAGATGAAAAAAGTACTGCCTCTATAATAATAACATTAACTATTTATTTATTTATTTATTTATTTATTTATTTATTTATTTATTTATTTATTTATTTTTTACATGGGCAGGCACCGGGAATCGAACCCAGGTCCTCTAGCATGGCAGGCAAGCGTTCTTGCTGCTGAGCCACCGTGGCCCATAACATTAACTATTAATGGACTAAATACCCCAATCCAAAGACACAGACTAGTAGAATGGATTTAAAAAAACAGGACCCATCGATATGCTGTTTACAAGAGACTCACTTTAAGACCCAAGAACAAATACAGGCTGAAAGTGAAAGGCTGGAAAAAGATATTTCATGCAAACAACAACCAAAAATGAGAGAGGGTAGCTACACTAACATCAGACAGATTTAAAATGTAAAGCAAGTTAAAGAGACAAAGGACTATGTATTAATAAAAGGGACAATTCATCAAGAAAAAATGACAATCAAATATTTATGAAGCAGGCCACGTTGCCCCAAAATACCTGAGGCAAACACTGACAACACTGATGGGGGAATCAGACACTTCTACAAAATACTTGGTTACTTCAATACACCACTCTCATCAATGGATAAAACACCTAGACAGAGGATCAATAAGGAAACAGAGATCTTAAATATTATGATAAATGAACTAGACTTAGCATACATTTACAGAACACTGAAGCCTACAACAGCAAGATACACATTTTACTCAAAGGATCATTCTCCAGGATAGACATGTTGGGTCACAAAGCAGGTCTCAACACATTTAAAAGGACTGAAATAATTTAATTTCAATCTTATTAAAGATTTTAAATAAAATCTTACATAAAATTTATGTAAGTTATGAAAGCCTTTACTTAAGTGAAAAAAATTGTATGTCACCATTGCAAGGTATAAAAAATGGGATGGTATATTAAAAAAAAATACAAACTATGGTGTGTACTTAACAGTAAAACTGTAATATTCCTTCATTAATTATAACAAATATACCAAAGCTAAATGTCAATAGGAAGGGGATAAAAGGGAGAGATATGGGATTTTATTTTTTCCTTTTCTTTTTTTATGGAAAAAATTAAAATGTTCTCATAAAGATTGTGGTGGTGAATGCATAACTATATCCAGGAGCATTGACTATACACTTAGGATGAATTGCATGGTGTTGAATAAAACTGCTTAACAGTAAACCAAGAGCCCATGCACTTCCCAAACAAAGAAACCAACAAAAACAACCAAGCAAGAAAATTCAACAAATGGTGTTGCAATAACAGGCTATTCATATGGAAAAAGATGTACAGCCATACAGTACACAAAAATAAATAAACAAACAGAGATACAAGAGCTGGAGAAGATCTAGAGAGAGTGAGATGCCTATTCATTGTTGGTAGGGAAGGAGAATGTTGCATCTCCTCCGGAGGGCAGTGTCCATTCCACATGAGAAAAGTATAGGGTTGCCATAGGATGCTGCAATCCAGTTACTAGGCATATACTTGGAAGAACTGAAAGCAGGCATATGAATAGACATTTGCACACTAGTTTTTATGGTGGCATTATTCATGACTGCCAATGGATGGAGGTGACCCAAGGGTATATCAATTGATGAGCAGAAGGGTGGACTGTGGTGTAGGCATACAATGGAATATTGTGTGGCTGTAGAAAGGAACAAAGTTATGAGGTATGCTGCTAGGTGAATGAACCTTAAGGACATTATATTGCATGAAACAAGCTAAAAAGAAAGGGATAAATACTGGTATAGTCTCACTAATATAAACTAACTATAATGAGTAAATCCTTGAGAACTGAGTTTGAGAGCATAGGTTATATAAGGATATAGAGGGCAGAGATAGGGCAATCGATGATTAAGGAACAAAGAATGTTCAATAAGGCTCAAGGTAAAAGCTCCTAGATTGTAAACTCTACAGCAGTCACATCTATTCCTGAGTTTTAACTGTTATTTCTAAATTTTGAGATACTGTGTTATTCATGTATAACCTGGGAGCTACTGGAACACTGGGTATCTGTGTGACACCTGAGACTAAGAGTTAGAGTTCTGCAGCTCTGAAAATTAGCATTACTCCATAAACCAACTGTTAAAGAACATGAAAAAAAGATCAAACTTGAATTAGAGATATGAATGAAGTGCATCTGGTTAGGACTAAGGTAAATCAGAACACAAGGTAAAGCATGCTGTTGTATTTTAAAACCTCAACCTCTTTGTGAAACCAAAGAAACCAATGTTTATTTGGCCCAAAATTTAAATTTTCTACAACATACTATCTGGATTAACCTGTCTGTTGAGTTTATTCAGGTAATCTAGTTACATGGAACCTAGACTAGGCCATGAGATCTTCTTATTCTGTGCAGGTTATTGTAATACTATAATAATTAAAAAGTATTTTGGGGAGAAAATGAAAATGTATTTGCAATGTCCCTTAAGTACTGGAGAAAAAGAGGTGGAATTACTAAACTTCCCTACCTCAGAGATTACTAATATTCTCCCAAGTAATCTTGGCGATCACCCTTATGAAATTTATTTCTGCAATGACAAAGCTAAGCCTACTTATAACTATGCCTAAGAGCCACTCCCAGAAAATGTCTTGTTGCTCAGATGTGGCCTCTCTAAGTCAATTTGCAAATTGACTCTCTATCTACCCTCCTATATGGGACATGACTCCAAAGGGTGTAAGTCTCCCTGGCAACGTGGGACATAATTCTCAGAGTTGAGCCTGGCCCTTACATCAATGGATCAACAATACCTTCTTATCAAAAGAGGGAAGAGAAATCAAACAAAATAAAGCTGCAGTGGCTAAGAGATTCCAAACAGAATTGAGAGGTTACTCTTATGGAAGCTTCAGGCACATACTGCAAATTGTCACAAATATGCCAAACCCAACTAATAGTATGCCTTAAAACCCAAAAGAATACCCTGGGCTCTATGTAAGACTTTTACTTATTAAGTTTACTTTATTGGAAACTTATAGCCTCCTGATGGCTCCTATGAGGCATTTCTCTCCAAACATGTGGACTGGGAGTCACCTCTGGGTTAGGCCCAAGGGAACTGGGTATATTTCAATGGGAGTGTCTATCCCTGAAAGCCAGAAGTGAGGTTTGCAGTGTAAATGAAAGTTCCAGCTATCCCGATTGGAGTTAGCTGAGCCTGTAAAAGCTGGCAAATCCCCCACTCATTCCAAAATGAGCACGCAGGAGCTCTTGCTCTCTACTCACTCACAGAACTGCTCTGATGAATGGCTTCTCACTTTTTCTCTCTGGGTTGTTCCATCTCTTCATCCACTACATCTCAAATCCCAGCATATTTTGCTATTAGCCCTTCTTTTGTCCAATGCAGGAGGAAATCATAGGCTGGGGAAATTAGGCTTTTGGGTGTGCGTGCATTCACTTTGTTGAAAAAGATTTCCATTGTGAAGGATGGAGGGAGCCTCATCTCTGGCCCTGTCCTATAGTATGAGCACATCCAGAGCTGGGGGATTGCCTGAAAACTGTACTAAGATACATTTTATTGCATGACTGGGCTTTTCCTGGACATTGTCCTTTAAGGGGAGCCTGGTATGTTTTCGCATGTTTCTTCCCTCTAGCCCAATCCAGGCAACACCTACGGAGATCCCCTCCTGAGAGTATGTTTGTGGGAAATCCTTTCCATTCTCTTAGGCAATAAGTCAGGCATTAAGTTTAAAGCACAGACACCCAGGAAGATGACTGGGTTGGCTCAGCAGTATTGGGATGGCCTGGAGCCATTGTGTCCTGAGTCCCTGAAGAGTCTCAGGGATGCCTAGGGATTAGGAGCCTGATCCCATAGGCTCAAGGGATTAGCGCTCAAAATGCAGGCTAGTGACCCAGGACACTGGACACTCGTACTGAAATCTGCCTTTTCTCTCTCTCTCTTTCTTAGACATGGGTGGTGCTTCCAGCATTCCAGCTGACAGTCCACTGGGCTGTCTGCTACGAAACTAAGATAATCATCCAACCACAGAGCTAAAAAAGAAAAGGCTTATTTTCTACTGAAAATACTGTCTAGCAACAATATGCCTGAAAATGGCCAGTGCTGGCCCACAAATGGGACAGTGAGTTATAACCCTATCCTACAGTTAAACCTCAATCCTGCACCAGTTATCACTTGTGTGCTATGCCCATGTATCAATTTCCATGAAAGGAAAAACCTATTTGTTAAAAAGACATGAAAAAAGTGTCACCAAGCCAATTACCTGTAATAAACTAAGGGAAATCATTCAGGAGAAAGAAGAAAACCCAGCCATGTTCCAGGGGAGGTTAAAGAAGTTACTAATGTGTACCTGAATTTCCAGGAAAGTCAAATTTTGCTGGGCACCCATTTCATCAGGTAGATTGTTCCTAAAACTGGGAGAATGTTGCAAAAGCTCTCCTAAGGCCTGTAAACTCTCACTAATGGCTTTTTTTTTTTTTTGGAAGCTTTTGTAAATATAATTTAAAACTATTTTGTACCAGTACAATATATTAATTTTACAAATGTAAAATTTTATCAACTGTTAAAACATTTGCAAAAACCACACATCCTACTTCAGCTTTATTGCACAATATCTATAAGAAAATATGAATTTTTAAATTAGAAAACATAAAAATGCTCTCAATATAGAAGAGACAATCTGATTTTAAAGACAATACTCTATAAGAATGTCTACCCAGAAAATAACAAACTTTCACAGGATACCAAGCTGGCTAGATGCTTTGGCAGATCCGGTAAAAGCATTGTTTAAAATCAGTCCAAGATACATAAATCCAAACTGTATCATAATTCTTCATTAGAAATCTAGATGCCACTCAAGGTGGGTTTCTTACACATAAAAAAGTTGAGGCATTTATCAGTGTGAGCATTCTGAATATCTCTTATACAGCACAAACCATACTTCTGACTTAGCCATTTGCAGGTTCTTCATTCCTTTGTACACAATTATCTCTGGCAACTGTTTTTAACAACTATTACTGATCATTTAAATTTATTTATGCTGATAGAAAAAAATCAAGTTGAATACACTTTTAAAACCTAGTCCTTTACAAAAATCAGTTTATAAATTTGCATCATAAAAATTAGTGTCGAGACCATCAAGATGACCTTCATTTAAATTTTACATTATTCGGTTTTCCCAGAGTTGGGATGGCAAATATCCTACTTTTCTCTGTAGTGTAATCAGGAAATAAATTCCAAACACTAAGCTGGAATCCCCAGAGAGGTTAATAAAGGCTGTACAATGGATTTTAGTGGGACTTGATCTTAGGTATGTAAACCAGCGAGGGTGTTAAAATACTGACAGCAAACCTTGGTGGATATTTAATTTACCTCAGACATTGAATGTAATCTGGAGATGCAACTGAAAAAATGTTCATATATACAGTATGAATGGGGTTGTATCACAGAAAGGGGGAAAAATTCTTATTTATTAGAGCAAGGCTTCACCAGATTTAATGTAGAGAGACAACACATATGTTTTACTGTTAAAGCATGTGTAGTCAATGTCAAGGTTTTTCAAGTTTATGTGCCTTTGTGGTCCTGCAACTGATTTTTAAAACTTAACGTCCTGCATAAGCAAAGTCAAATATGATATTATACATTTGGGTACAGAAAATAATTATTAAAATAGTGGTTATGTACTTGCAAGTTTGTTTTAGGTAGACAGAATCATCAAAAACCCAGATACTTATAAAAAGTTTGCATTATTTAGAATTTCTTCCTTAGGAATCAAAGCAGTTGCTTTTCTGGAACTGCATTTTTCAGAACTGCTCAGAGCCCCTGATGTAGATGAGTATTTTTTAAAAAATATATATAAAAAGTCTACAACAAGACTTCAAACATGACATACTTCACCTTTTGGGTTTTTTTTTTTTTTAAATGATGTATCTCTTCCTTAAAGTCCTTCAGAATGAAATAAAAATAAACTCTCACACTCCATTAGGAAAAAAGGAAAACATTCACAGTCTGAAAATTTTTCTGGACTCCTCCAAATGTTGGTACTATGTGCAATTTCCTCATATACAGGTATTGAGGAAACCTTATCTATTACTGAATATTCAGCTAATGGACATGCCATAGAAAATTTACATTAATAGTAGTAAATAGATTAAAATCTATTTCATAAAATAAAAATGTTCTATGACTTCAATTCAAATACATATCTGAAAAGCTAAGAGGAGGTTTTTTGTTTGTTTTTCAAAAGTGCTAATTATTATAAGTATCTTCAGTACATTATGTCCAATTCTTGTTAAAATAAACCACCTTGCTTTAGGCACACTGCTTGGTGAGTTTCTAAGAAGCTTAGGGTAAAAAAATTCACTTGTCAATTAATCCAGCTCCCTTAATTTTACTGAAGAAGAATTTCTCCAGGATATTAATTGGCACATTTGTAGTATTCGCTCTCAGGGGGGTTGTACTCTTTGCAATTGGTAAAGACTCCCTGTAAGTCTGCCATGAATAATTTCTTAGACACGTAGTACCTATTCTTGAGGCATTCACTCATGGTTTTCAGATCCATGGGGAACCTTATAACTTCATAATATCCCGGAGCTTCTGTTCTCTTCACAGGTTCTATGAAGGGCCAAGCACTTTGATGGCTCTTCACCTGCTGGAGAATGCTCTTGAGTGTGCTATAAAGCTGGTCAGGGTCTTTGGGCTCTTTACTTTTCTCTTTTCCACTGGGTTTCCAGTCTGTCTCTCTAATTCCAGGAACGCTTTCTATAGGAATCTGTCGAACTCCATCTTTAAAACATGAAAGTCCAGGGTAGACTTTTCGAATCTGGACTTGTTTTCTTTCTATCAGCTTTTTAATTATCTTCTTCTGCTTTTTAATGATGACGAAAAATTCTGTGTATGGGATTCGTGGATTTAACTCACATCCCATTAAAGTAGCTCCTTCATAATCCTTGATGTAGCCAACGTATTTGGTTTTAGGCATTTTAATTTCTTTGGAGAAACCCTGTTTCTTGAAGTATCCAATTGCATATTCATCTGCATATGTCAGGAAATTCAGGATATCATGTTTTATATGATATTCTTTCAAGTGATTCATCAGGTGTGTTCCATAGCCCTTGACTTGCTCATTTGAGGCTACAGCACAGAAGACAATCTCTGTGAATCCCTGGGATGGGAACATGTGGAAGCAGATACCACCAATGATATGGCCATCTTTAATTAAAGCCAAGGTTTTGTGTTGCGGGTCAAAGACCAGGTGTGTGATGTACTCTTTCGGCATTTGGGGCAGCTGATGGAAGAACACATTCTGCAGACCCACCAGCCACATCAGTATCTTCTTGTTGGGTTTCTGGTTCAGAGAATTGCCAACCACGTGAAATTCAATCACATCCCTCCGCTCTTCCAGCCTTGCCGCCTCATCCCTGGACGAATGTGCTGAGAGAAAATTGGTCTCTGGTCCCAGCATAGCTGTGGGGTCCGTGATGGTAGACATGACCTCATTGATTAATTCCACTGGAATATCTCCCGTAACTCGGGGTCTCTTGGCCTCCTCCAGAGCATGAGAATCATTCATTTTCCTCTTTTCTCCTGGGTTTGTCTCAAGCCCAGAAGAGGCTTTGCATGCAGGACTGGTGCTCCCTCCACTCGGCTGCTCAAAGGAAGATGAGTTTGAATTGTATGAAATCGTCCCAGCCACAGGAGGTGGATTGATAACTGTTTGGATACCCAATTGGCTGGTTCTCGAAGAGGCTGAGAGAAAATCCTGATGCCAGATGGGAGAGTTTTGATTATAAACTTCTTTTTCTAACATGGATAGAGACTTTGGGAAATGGGTGAGGATTAGCATTTGTTTCTCCAGAGGCAGCTTGTCTTTTTCTTGTCTTGCTTGTTCCAGGAGCTGTTGCCTCATAACAGTGAAGATTGAGTGAAGCAATGTTCTGCCAAACACCTGGGTGGTTTCATACCGAGGTAGAATGTCACAGAACTGTGGCACATTGCAATAGCACAGCCACCTTGTGTAGTTCTCTTTGTACCCAGAAATGTCATCATTGGGAGATCGAAGTCTTCGTTAAGATGGTGCCTCCAGATGCCAATAATTGATGCGATTTAGGAACATTTTTGCCAATTCAACTATTGTTTGCCTTTCTTTTTATGGTAGGTGGCTAAATTTGTACTGTACAAAGTTATTCACCCCCTGTTCAATACTAGGTTTTTCAAATGGGGGTTTCTTCTCCAACGAGCCTTCAACCATAGGTTTTCCTCTTTGTAAAATAGATTTTCTCAAGAGCTTGAATAGGTAGAAATAAACTTGTTTGGTATCTGCATCTTCTTTTTTGTGGACACAGGTAAAGAGCTATTCCACATCCAACACTATTCCCAGGAGCCTGTTCATTTCTTCCTCTGACACATTCTCCAGGTGGGAAATATGAGCAGCTAGGGCATGGCTACAGCTCCGACATGATCCATTAGACTGACAATTATTTGCTGCAGGTCAGCCCTGGGGGGAGTGGGAGAGGGATTGGGGTTTTTCCACCCATTATATTTACAAGACTCCTCGGCCTGTTGGCTGCCTCCCTCTTGGCAGCTCCCCAGGCGACCCCCGCATTTCCAAGCCTGGAGCGGGAGAAGGGGGCATCCCAGTCATTTGTCCTTCCACTCACTAATGGCTTATTAAAAGTGACCTTTTCTGTCTTTTACAATTAAAACAAGGCCAAGGGAGGAGAAGGCAGAAAGGTAAGTAAAAGACCAAAGAACAGATTTACCTTATTGTAGTCACTATTAACAGTGTCCTGTCCTCTCGAGGTCAACTAAATCATGGCTCCAAACTTCAAGGGGCTTTGTTTCAACGGTCAGCCAGAGGGTCAGCTGCTGGCAGAGTGGGTGTCAGAAACCTTGAAACAACCCTCAATCTCAGGACCCAGTGGGATTTTGCATGAAATGCCACCAAATGGGCTTTGGGCCCAGAGAATGCACTGTTTCCAGACAGGGGGTAGGACAGCCACTTGAGCCCTGATCACAGCAAGTAAAGGGTGTCTAGGGCCATGTATGGCTCTGCTGACTTCACATCTGATGAACTTAGAGGAGGTCCAGGTGACACTAGATGGTAGAGATAAGATTATTACTTTCTTAAGTAACACTAGAGCCACTCTGTACTGAACTGCCACTCTAGGCTTACCTCCACTCGGACATGCCTAGTTATCGGAGTTAACAGTAAAGCCCAAACTAAAATCTTCACCACGCCTCTCCTTTGTAAGCTTAGAAACATTCTAGTATCCCATCAATTTCTCACTGTCTATAAATGTCCCAACCCCCTCCTAGAGAAGAATCTTTACTCCCTGCAGGTCACCATAAGACTAGTAAACCTGACTAGAGTTTATGGCTTATTTGCCCTGAGACCCCTACAAAGAAGATCCTTAAGCAAATAGATCTGTCTGTATAAGATGAAAGCATCCCAGGGCTAGCCCCCAATCACTCCTAACTGCATTTAAGTTTTCAATGCTAAATCTAAAAACTCATTTTTGTTATTACTCTTCACCATAACTCTCCACACCCATTTCCAAAGAGCTAATAATAAAACCCCCACTCTACGCACTTAACAGTGCTGCCCCAAAGTTTCAAAATAATCCCTATATCTTTAAAAATACCTTAGGAGGGGCCACAGTGGCTCAGCAGGCAAGACTACTCGCCTGCCATGCCAGAGGACCCCGGTTTGTTTCCTGGTGCCTGCCCATGTAAAAAAAAAAATACCTTAGAGGCAGACTTTATTGACCTCCAACTGCCTCAAAGTAGTATGGCAATATGTTAACTTTGTAAACTAACATATTTCTAATATAAGTGAATTTTGTTTGTTGTAATCATTGCTAACTGAATAAAGAAAGTTGCCAAAAGTTTAAAAAGTAAATTTTGCAGACACTACTAACTACAAGTTCTGAGCGGATATGGAAAGTAAAAAGCACACAAATTTAAATTTTATATAGTCACTGCTAACTGCAATAAGTTATGTAATGTTTATAGGAATGAATCTGTCACAGTCAATGCTGCTTTCTGTTAAATTGCTCTTATGATTAACTTCCCAGTGCTGGCCCAAGCAAAAAAAGAAAAAAACAAAACTGCTCTATGAAGTTATAGTTTTTCTTAACCATCTAAATACTGTCAAAATGATAAAAATTTTATATCATAATAATAGGTTTATGTTTATGTTGACTTCATCAACCTTTATTTCAGAAACAAGTCTTATCCTTAAAGGAAAACTTACAAAGGATTTGTTTTCTTACCTTGTAAAAGTGAGGTGCTAAAATTTTCTAACATTCTATAAGCAGAATTTGCATGGGTAAAATGTTATTCATATATTTAGAAATTGTTTCTATCCTAATAGCGATCTATATAATCAAATTTACTCATCAGTTATACTACTTTACTCTAAAGCTTCTATAAAAGTACAAGTAGACAGCTGTAAGTCAGAACTTCATCTACAACTAAAAAGAATTTTAAAGATAAAACAAGGCAAATACGCAAACTATGTTTAACTGTTAATTAACCTAACCCTAGTAAGTGTATAAAAGCAAAACAAGAAAAAACTGCTGTACTTTGTAATTGATGACCCCAATACAAAACTGTCAAATGTTTTTATTTCTGAAAGTAAATTCACTTAAAATGCTTATAAAAAATTGAAACTTAAAGTGTAAGCTCTTATAGCAATCACATTTACTCCTTAAACTCTTCTTTCTAAATTCTGAAATGCTTTGCTCATTAGTACTTCCCTAAAACTTCAAGTATGTATCTAACACCCAAAACTCAAAGTTAAATTTTGCTAGTTCTAAAAGTCAGTATTACTCCACAGAGCAAGATGTAAATGATACTGATTTAGTTAGGACTAAGATAAATATGATTGATATAGTCTATACTCTAAAACTATTAAACTTCACCACTTGGGGAATTCCTTCTATTCAATGTGGGCTCCAGGTTTAATAAGCCAAAGCCCTGCCCACAAAAAGCAAAACTAATTGCCTTCACCTGAATTCTAGAACAAGGAAAAAAGCTATGCCTTCCTAGTCCTGCAGGCTCATGCAGAAGTTTAAAAGGGCAAAGCTTTCTCTCAATTAAATACCACCAAGAAACACCCAATGGCTAATTGCCATACTTTAACCAACAAAAGACAGCAGTATTTCACCATCCTGGCCATCAAACAAACAAACAAACAAACAAAAACCTAACAAATCTCAAAGAAATAACTGGCTTAGTGGGAGGTTTCAAGTGGTGGCTTTAGTGAGGTATGGAATTTACTTCGCCCCCCAGAGCAGCTAATAAATAGCCAGGAACAGTACAGAACAACTGCTGGGGTCACATCAGTGACCCGACAAACAGCGTACACCAGGCTTGACAAGCAGGACCAGCTGAGATCCCACCCAGAACTGTGAGTCCTCCAAGCCACTGAGGCCAGTGCCCGTCATCCATAGGCTGGTTCCCAGAGGGAAAGGAAAGAGACTTTACCAACAGCAAGAGGATGAGCTCAACCAAGCTCCAACTATGGAATTAATTAACACATTCTCACTACTAAAAATAACCCTCCAGCTCAGCTAAACCTCAAATAAAAGCTAAGGTAACAAGTTTCTCCCCCTGTGCAGAGGGGACAGAGTTTTACAGGAAAAAAAAAAAAAAAAAAAAAGGCTTTTTTTGGATCAGACAGCACAAAATACTTGAAACGATCTGGACCCTAAAAAAATAAAGAGAAGGCACATAGAACCTGGAGATACACAGAGCAACGTACCAACTTAAGCTCTTGATTAACAAACCTGAGGAATGGGGGTCCTGCTCTGAAAGTGATTTTTTTCTTTTTTTTTTTCCTTTGTTTCTACTATTTAACTGCTCTCAGACTCCAACTGCCTCAGGCAAGGGTGGAATTAAGCTTGTCTGAGAGAAAAAGAGGCTGTATGGTGAAAGGAGGTGATTTCATGGAGGCTGTGCCTTCGCCAGGGGAGAGGTGGGGCCCAGCTCAGGTGGAATCCCTCCCTCAAGGAATTCAGACCCCAGGGACTGGAAAACTGAAGCAATTAAAGCCAGCCTACAACCTCTCCTCTGTCTCAACCATGGCCCCAGCAGGGAAAGTCTGCTGGAGATAAAGTTACTGCATCACTTTATACTGGTGGGAAACTGCACAGGCAGACAAGCTCCACAAACTTGGCAGGATAGGAAAAACACAGTCCAGAGGCTTCATAGGAAAGTCTGTCAACATGCTGAGTCTCACCCTCAGGGAGAACTGATGCAGGTGACCATTCCCTCCTGAGAGGAGGCCAGTCTGGTCCACGAAAATCTGATTGGGATCTATAATACCTGAGTAGACCATCTGAAGAAGAAAAAAAAAAAGAGGCATCATACAGGCATGGCAAGAAACAAGAAATAAGAACTGAAAAGTTCTGATCCATTAAACAAAACCTATGCTAGAGGTCTAGAATAAGCTGAACTGAATGTCAACAGATAAACAAAGCCATTCAGAAAGAAAATCCTGGGTAAAAGAGTGAAAACAATCTCCAGAATAAAATAATTAAGGAAGTTAAATGCCTAGATGCCAACAAAATATAAGCAATCATACTAGGAAAATTGAACATATGGCCCAGTCAAAGTAAAAACCCAACAATTCAAATGAGATACAGGAGTTGAAGTAATTAATTCATGATGTTCAGAGACATGGAAAATCTCATAAAAAATCAAATCAACGAATTGAGGGAGTATATAAAGAAGTCAATGGGCAAAGAAAAAGAAGAAATCAAAAGTCTGAAAACCAATCGCACAACTTATGGGAATAAAAGGCACAGTAGAAGAGATGAAAAAACCATGGAAACCTACAATGTTAGAGATCAAGAGGCAGAAGATAGGATGAGTGAACTGGAGGATGGGACATCTGAAATCTGACAAGCAAAAGAAAATATAGGGAAAAGAATGAAAAAATATGAGCAGGGACTCGGGGAATTGAATGACAATCTGAAGTGCACGAATATACATCTTGTGGGTGACCCAGAAGGAGAAGAGAAGGGAAAAGAAGGAGAAAGACTAATGGAGGAAATTATCACTGAAAATTTCTCAACTCTTCTGAAAGACTTAAAATTACAGATTCAAGAAGTGCAGCATATCCCAAACAGAATAGATCCAAACAGACACACTCAAAGACACTTAAGAATCAGAAATGTTAGATGTCAAAGAGAGAGAATTTTGAAAGCAGCAAGAGAAAAGCAATCCATCACATACAAGGGAAACGCAATAAGTCTATACGTAGATTTCACAGCAGAAACCATGGAGGCGAGAAGACAGTGGTATTACATATTTAAGATTCTAAAAGAGAAAAACTGCCAACCAAGAATTCTATATCCAGCAAAACTGTCCTTCAAAAATGAGAGGGAAATTAAAACATTCTCAGACAAAAAAAAATCACTGAGAGAATTTGTGACCAAGAGACTAGCTCTGTAAGAAATACTAAAGGGAGAACTACAGATAGACAGGAAAAGACCAGAGAGAGAGAGAGCTGTGGAGAAGAGTGTAGAAAAGAAGACTATCTTAAAGGTAAAAAGAAGAAAAATTAGATATGACATACAAAATCCAAAAAGCAAAATGGTAGAAGAAAGTACTGTTGCCCTTACAGTAATAACACTAACTGTTAATAGAGTAAATGCCCCAATCAAAAGACACAGACTGGCAGAATGGATTAAAAAACAGGACCCACCTATGTGCTGTCTAAAGGAAACACATTTTAGACCCAAGGACAAACACAGATTGAAAGTGAAAGGTAAGGAAAAGATATTTCATGCAAACAAAAAAATAGCAGGAGTAGCTGCACTAGTATCCAAGAAATTAGTCTTCAAATGTAAAACAATTAAAAGAGACAGAGAAGGATACTATGTATTAATAAAAGGAACTATTCAACAAGAAGACATAACAATCATAAATATTTATGCACTGAGCCAGAGTGCTGCAAAATTCATGAGGCAAGCACTGAAAAGAGAAATACATACATCTACCATAATAGTTGGAGATTTCAACTCCCCACTCTCATCAATGGACAGAACATCTAGACAGATGATCAATAAAGAAACAGACTTTGAATAAAACAACAAATGAACTAGACTTAACAGACATTTATAGAACATTACACCCCACAACAACAGGATACACCTTTCTCTCAGGTGCTGATGGATTATTCTCAAGGATAGACTATATGCTGGGTCACAAAGCAAGTCTCAATAAATGTAAAAAGACTGAAATCACACAAAACACTTTCTCAGAGAATAAAGGAATGAAGTAGAAAATCAAAAACAAGCAGAGGGCCAGAAAATTCACAAATATATGGAGGGTCAACAACACACTCTTAAACAACCAGTGGGTCAAGGGAGCAATTACAAGAGAAATCAGTAAATATCTTGAGGCAAACGAAAATGAAAACACAACGTATCAAAATTTATGGGATGCAGCAAAGGCAGTGCTAAGAGGGAAATTTATTGCCCTAACTGCCTATATCAAAAAAGAAGAAAGAGCAAAAATCAAGAAATTAACTTTCCACTTGGAAGAACTAGAGAAAGAGCAGCAAACGAAACCCAAACAAGCAAAAGGAAAGAAATAATGAAGATTAGAGCAGAAATAAATGAAACTGAGAACATGAAAACAATTGAGAAAATCAACAAAACCAGAAGCTGGTTCTATAAGAAAATCAACAAAATTGATGGACCCTAAGCAAGGTTGACAAAAAGAAGATGAGGGAAGATGCAAATAAACAAAATCAGAAATGGAAGAGGAGACATAACCACTGAACCTGCAGAAATAAAGGAGGTAATGAAAGCATACTATGAACAACTTTATGCTAATAAACTAGGCAATGTAGATGAAATGGACAACTTCCTAGAAAGGCATGAACATCCAATATTGACTCGAGATGAAATAGATGACCTCAACAAACCAATCACAAGTAAAGAAATTGAATCAGTCATTAAGAAGCTCCAAAAAAAGAAAAGTCCAGGATCAGATGGCTTCACATGTGAATTCTACCAAACATTCCAGAAAGAATTAGTACCAATCCTGCTCAAGGTCTTCAAAAAAATTGAAGAGGAGGGAAAGCTACCTAACTCATTCTACGAAGCCAACATCAACTTCATACCAAAGTCAGACAGAGATATTACAAAAAAAGAAAACTACAGACCAATCTCTCTAATGAATATAGATGCAAAAATCCTCAACAAAATTCTAGCAAATCGAATCCAGCAACACATTAAAAGAATTATACATCATGACCAAGTAGGATTTAGCCCATGTATGCAAGGATGGTTCAACATAAGAAAATCAATTAATATACACCATATCAACAAATCAAAGCAGAAATGATCATCCCGACTGATGCAGAAAAGGCATTTGACAAAATTCAACATGATTTCCTTTTGAAAACACTTCAAAGGATAGGAATAGAAGGGAACTTCCTTAAAATGATAAAGGGACTATATGAAAAACCCACAGCTAACATCATACTCAATGGGGAAAAACAAAAAGCTTTCCCTCTAAGATCATCAACAATACAACAGTGGTTATCGTCGCCACTGTTATTCAACTCTGTGCCGGAAGTTCTAGCTAGAGCAATCAGAAAAGACAAAGACCTCAGATACTGTGCCAAACACTAAGGAACACCCAAATCAAGAGGCCAACCCCTTGATCTTGAGGCTTGCTCCTGTGAAACTCATGTATGTAGCAGAGAAGCAAAACCTACCTATAGGTATGCCTAAGAGTCACCTCTGAAGCACCTCTTTTGTTGCTCAGATGTGGCCTTTTCTCTCTCTAAGCCCAACTCTACAAGGGAAACCATTATCCTTGCCCTGACATGGCACATGACATCCAGGAATGAAAGTCTCCCTGGCAGCATGGGAGATGACTCCCAGGGATGAGCCTGGCCCTGGCACCATGGGATCAACAATTCCATCCTGATAGAAAAAGGGGAAAAGAAATGTAACAAATAACGTATCAGCGGCTAAGAGAGTAGACTCAAGAGGCTACACTGGAGGTCACTCTTATACATGCTTCAGTTAGACACTGATAGCTATCATAACTTGCCAAACTCCAACCAAAACCATTCCTGCCAACCCTAAAGAATACCAAGGGCATTCTATAAGATTCTACAAAAGTTCCATGCACTAGGGTAACTTTCCAAAGCCTACAACCTCAAGATGGGTCCCTGGACCAGATAAGGGGAGAAATGCAGAGGGGCCAGCCCTTCTAGAACATCAACTAGTTCCATTTCCCCATCCCATATTATCGACAGCCCCTTCCAACATGAAAAAGTTAGGATGGTCATAGCCCAAATACCCCCAGAGAGTGGGAGAAAACTCAAAGGTGATGGTAGAGTTATACAGAGAAGGTGGGGTTTAACAAATGCGTATGAGTGTTAAATAATTACACTGACAGTTCATATAGCCTTCAGCACCTTAGAGCAGCTAGAAGTAAAAAACTACAATTGTGGAACTGTAACGCATACCAAATTCTGAAATGCATTCTACAACTAATTGTTGTGATACACTTTGAAATTAATTGCTTTTATGTATAGATGTTATTAAAGAGAAGGAAGAGTATAAAAGAGAAGATAGGATTTAACAAGTGAGTATGATTGCTGAATCACTAAATTGATATTTTTGTTCATCTCCAGTGTCTTGGAGCAGCTAGAAGAAAATAAAACAAAAAATCATGGAACTGTAACATATACCAAACTTTAAAATCTGTTCTATAACTACTTATTAAAATATACTTGGAAATGTATTGCTTTTTTGTATATGTTATATTTCACAATAAAAAAAAGTTACAAAGAAAAGAAAAAGAAATAAAAGGTACCCAAAGTGAAAAGGAAGAAATTAAAATTTCACGGTTTGCAGATGACATGATCCTAGATATATAAAATCCTGAAAAATCTACAGCAAAGCTACCAGCGCTAATAAACAAGTACAGCAAGATGGCAGGATACAAGATTAACATGTAGTGTTTCTATGCACTAGCAATGAGCAATCTGAAGAAGAAATCAATAAAACTTCCATTTACAGTAGTAACCAAAAGAATCAAACATTTAGGAATAAATGTAATGAAGTAGATAAAAGATCTCTGCACAGAAAGCTACAAAACATCACTACAAGAAATCAAGCAAGACCTACATAAATGGAAGAACATACCATATTCATGGACTGGAAGACTAAATATTGGAAGATGTCAATTCTACCCAAACAGATTTACTGACTCAATGCAATAACAATTAAAATTCCAACTTTCGAGAATGGCAGGTTCCGGGACAAGATGGCGGGTAAGCAATGCGTGTGATTTAGTTAGTCCTCCAGAACAGCTACTAAATAACTAGAAACAGTACAGAACAGCTCCTGGGCCCATGTCAGTGACCGGACAAAGAGTCTGGAAATGCTGGACTGGCTACGCGCCTCCCCAGAAGTGTGAGTTCTCCAAGCCGCGGTGGCTGGTGCCCCTCCCCCACAGGCTGCCTTCCAGAGGGGAAAGGAAAGAGACTTTACCAGCAGGGGCTGAGCCCAAACAAATGCCAATTATGGAATTAATTAACAAATTCTGATAACTAAAAATAGGCCCCTAGCTCAGGTGAACCTGGTCAAAGCAGAGGTCGTTCACTCTTGCCCTGGTGCCAAGGGGGCAGGGCTGATGGAAAAAGAAAAAAAAGAAAGAAACAGAGGTTTTTGTGATTGTGTTTCTACAAAGGCTTGACTTCCTTTGGATACAATGGCAGGAATTCTCAGGCTGCAACTGCCCAAGGCATAAGCAGAAACAAGCTCCGTTCAGAGGATGGAACATCTGAAATCCAACAAGGAAAAGAAAATATAGGGAAAAAATGGAAAAATGTAAGCAGGGACTCAGGGAATTGAATGACAATATGAAGCACCCAAACATATGTGTTGTGCATGTCCCAGAAGGAGAAGAGAAGGGAAAAGGAGGAGAAAAACTAAGGAGGGCTTGTCTGGAACTTGTGCCTTCCCCAGGGGAGCGGTGAAGCCCAACTCAGGTGGAATCCCTCCCTCAAGGAATTCAGACACCAGGGCTTAGTAATTTGAAGCCATTAAAACCAGCCTACAACCTCTCCTCTGTCTCCACCATGCCCCCAGCAGGGAGAGTTGGCCAAAGTTAAAGGTACCACATCATCTTATGCTGGTGGGATGTGCAGGCAGACAAGCGCCATATACTGGGCAGGATAAGAAAAACAAAGTCCAGAGACTTCACAGGAAAGTCTTTCAACCTGCTGGGTCTCACCCTCAGGGAAAACCGATGCAGGTGACTCTTTCCTCCTGATAGGAGGCCAGTTTGGTCTGGAAAAATCTGGCTGGGGTCTATAATACCTAAGTAGACCCTCCTAAGGGTGGTGGGAGGAGGAGGCATAATACAGGCAGGGCAAGAAACAAGAAAACAAGAACTAAAAAATTCTCCTCTGTTAAACAAAACCTAAGCTAGAGGTCCAGATAAAGCTGAACTGAATGTCAAAGAACAGAGAGACAACAAATTCATCCAGCAAGAAAACCCTAGGTAAAATAAGTGAAAGCAATCTCCAGAATAAACTAATTAAGGCAATTAAATGCCTAGATGCCAGCAAAAAATAACAAATCACACTAGGAAAATTGAAGATACAGCCCAGTCAAAGGAACAAATCAACAATTCAAAAGAGATACAGGAATTGAAACAATTAATTCAGAATACACAAACAGACATGGAAAACCTCATCAAAAACCAAATCAATGAATTGAGGGAGGATATAGAGAAGGCAAGGAATGGACAAAAAGAAGAAATCGAAATTCTGAAAAAACAAATCACAGAACTTATGGGAATGAAAGGCACAGATGAACAAAACAGTGGAAACCTACAATGGTATATTTCGAGAGGCAGAACATAGGATAAGTGAACTGGAGGACGGAACATCTGAAATCCAACTAGAAAAAGAAAATATAGGGGAAAAAATGGAAAAATATGAGCAGGGACTCAGGGAACTGAAAGACAATATGAAGCAGATACGTGTTGTGGGTGTCCCAGAAGGAGAAGGGAAGGGAAAAGGAGGAGAAAAACTAATGGAGGAAATTATCACTGAAAATTTCCCAACTCTTATGACTTAAAATTACAGATACAAGAAGTGAAGCATACAGCAAAGAGAACAGATCCAAACAGATGTACTCCAAGACATTTACTAATGAGAATGTCAGAGGTCAAAGAGAAAGAGAGAATCTTGAAAGCAGCAAGAGAAAAGCAATCCACGACATACAAGGGAAGCCCAATAAGACTATGCATAGATCTCTCAGCAGAAACCATGGAGGCGAGAAGACAGTGGGTGATATATTTAAATTACTAAAAGAGAAAAACTGCCAACCAAGAATTCTATATCCAGCAAAATTGTCCTCCAAAAATGAGGGGGAAATTAAAACATTTTCAAACAAAAAAAATCACTGAGAGAATCTGTGACCAAGAGATCAGCTCTGCAAGAAATACTAAAGGGAGCACTAGAGACAGATATGAAAAAACAGAAGAGAGAGGTGTGGAGAAGAGTTTAGAAAGGATGACTATGAGTAAAAGTAAAAAGAAGGAAAATTAGATATGACATAGAAAATCCAAAAGGCAAAATGGCAGAAGAAAGTACTACCTGTACAGTAATAATGCTAAATGTTAATGGCTTAAACTCCCCAATCAAAAGACATAAACTGGCAGAATGGATTAAAAAACAGGACCCATCTATATCCTGTCTATAGGAAACACATCTTAGATAAACACAGGTTGAAAGTAAAAGGCTGGTAAAAGATATTTCATGCAAATAACAATAAGAAAAGAGCAGAAGTAGCTATACTAACGTCGAACAGACTTCAAATGTAAAACAGTTAAGAGACAAAGATACTATGTATTAATAAAAGGAACAATTCAGCACAAAGACATAACAATCATAAATATTTATGCACCGAACCAGAATGCTCCAAAACACTTGCGGCAAACACTGAAAAGAGAAATAGTCACATCTACCATAATAGTTGGAGACTTCATTTCACCACTCTCATCAATGGACAGAACATCTAGACAGAGGATAAAAAAAGAAACAGAGAATTTGAATAATACAATAAATGGGCTAGACTTAACAGACATTTATAGAACATTACAGCCCACAACAGCAGGATACACCTTTTTCTCAAGTGCTCATGGATCATTTTCAAGGATAGACCATATGCTGGCTCACAAAGCAAGTCTCAATAAATTTAAAAAGACTGAAAACATACGAAACACTTTCTCAGATCAAAAAGGAGTGAAGTTGGAAATCAATAATAGGATTCATCCCAGGTATGCAAACATGGTTCAACATAAGAAAATCGATTAATGTAACTCATCACATCAACAAATCAAAGGAGAAAAACCACGATTATCTCGACTGATGCAGAAAAGGCATTTGACAAAATGCAACATCGTTTCTTGTTGAAAATACTTCAAAAATAGGAATAGAAGAGAAATTCCTCAACATGATGAAAGCTATATATGAGAAACCCACAGCTAATACTATCCTCAATGGAGAAAAACTGAAAGATCAGGAACAAGACAAGGATGTCCACTATCACCACTTTTATTCAACATTGTGCTGGAAGTTCTAGCCAGAGCAATCAGACAAGAAAAAGAAATAAAAGGCATCAAAATTGGAAAGGAAGAAGTAAAACTATCACTGTTTGCAGATGATATGACACTATATGTTGAAAACCCTGAAAAATCCACAGCAAAACTACTACAGCTAATAAATGAGTACAGCAAAGTGGCAGGTTACAAGATCAATGCTCAAAAATCTGTAGTGTTTCTATACACTAGTAATGAACAATATGAGGGAAATCAAGAAACGAATTCCATTTACAATTGTAACCAAAAGAATAAAGTATTTAGGAATAAATTTAACTAAGAGACAAAAGACCTATACAAAGAAAACTACAAGAAATTGTTAAAAGAAATCACAGAAAACCTAAATAGATGGAAGGGCATACTGTGTTCATGGATTGGAAGACTAAATATACTTAAGATGTCAATTCTATCTAAAGTGATTTACAGATTCAACGCAATACCAATGAAAAGTCTAACAACTTACTTTTCAGAAATAGAAAACCCAATAACCAAATTTATCTGGAAGGGCAGGGTGCCCCAAATACCTAAAAGTATCTGAGAAAAAAAAAATGAAGTCGGCAGTCTCACGCTACCTGACTTTAAGGCATATTATGAAGCTACTGTGGTCAAAACAGCATGGTACTGGCATAAAGATAGATATACTGACCAATGGAATCAAATAGAGTATTCAGATATAGACCCTCTCATCAATGGGCAATTGATCTTTGATAAGGCAGTCAAGCCAACTCACCTGGGACAGAACAGCCTCTTCAATAAATGGTGCCTAGAGAACTGGATATCCACGTACAAAAGAATGAAAGAGGACCCATATCTCACACCCTATACAAAAGTTAACTCAAAATGGATCAAAGACCTAAACATTAGATCTAAGACCATAAAACAGTTAGAAGAAAATGTAGGGAAATATCTTACAAATCTTATATTTGGAGGCGGTTTTATAGACCTTACACCCAAAGCAAGAGCACTGAAGAAAGAAAGAAATAAATGGGAACTCCTCAAAATTAAACACTTTTGCGCATCAAAGAACTTCATTAAGAAAGTAAAAAGACAGCCTACAAAATGGGAGACAATATTTGGAAACAACCTATCAGATAAAGGTCTAGTATCCAGAATTTATAAAGAGATTGTTCAACTTAACAACAAAAAGACAGCCAATCCAATTACAAAATGGGAAAAAGACTTGAACAGACACTTCTCAAAAGAGGAAATACAAATGGCCAAAAGGCACATGAAGAGATGCTCAACTTTCCTGGCCATTAGAGAAATGCAAATCAAAACCACAATGAGATATCATCTCATACCCACCAGAATGGCCATTATCAATAAAACAGAAAATGACAAGTGCTGGAGAGGATGCGGAGAAAGAGGCACACTTATCCACTGTTGGTGGGAATGTCAAATGGTGCAACCACTGTGGAAGGCAGTTTGGCGGTTCCTCAAAAAGCTGAATATAGAATTGCCATATGACCCAGCAATACCATTGCTAGGTTTCTACTCAAAGGAGGGCAAAACACAAATGGACATTTGCACACCAATGTTTATAGCAGCATTATTTACAATTGCAAAGACATGGAAACAGCCACAATGTCCTACAACAGATGAGTGGCTAAACAAACTGTGGTATATACATACAATGGAATGTTATGTAGCTGTAAGACAGAATAAAGTTATGAAGTATGTAACAACATGGGTGGACCTTGAGGACATTATGCTGAGTGAGATTAGCCAAAAACAAAAGGACAAATACTGTACGGTCTCTGTGATATAAGTGAATAAACTTGGAATATTTTGTTGGTAACAGAGACCATCAGGAGACTGAAATAGGGTAAGATATTGGGTAATTGGAGCTGAAGGGATAAAGATTGTGCAACAGGACTGAATATAAAAACTCAGAAATGGACAGCACAATACTATCTAACTGTAATACAATTATGTTAAAAAACTGAATGAAGCTGCCTGAGAGAATGATAAGAGGGAGGAGAGCTGGGGGCATAAATGAAATCACAAAGAAAGATAGATGATAAAGACTGAGATGGTATAATCTAGGAATACCTAGAATGTATAATGATAATGACTAAATGTACAAATTTTAAAAATGTTTTTGCATGAGGAAGAACAAAGGAATGTCATTACTGCAGGGTGCTGAAAATAGATAGTAATTAACATTTTAAAATCTCACCTTATGTGTGAGACTAAAGCAAAAAATGTTTATTTGGTACAAAATTCATATTTTGACTAGTACATTTCCTAATATAACTTATGCAGATAGCTTGACTGAACACTATAAGTACTTGGAACCTTGGGTAGGACATGAGATTTTGCTGGTTTGTCCAGAGTGGTGCCCCGATGAATGCCAGAGTGATTCGATCAGTGAGTGGAAAAGTATTTGCAAAGTCCCCTTCGGGGAATGGTGAGAACAGGGGAAAACTCAACTTCCCCAAGTTGAATTCTTGATAGTCTCACAAGCAGCGTGGACAACCAAAGCTCTAGGCTGAGTTTTGGGGTTTGTTCACATGAAACAACCTCACAAAGGATAGATCAAGCCTACTTAAAATTTAGGCCTAAGAGTAATGCCCAAGAGAACCTCTTTTCTTGCTCAGATGTGGCCTCCCTCTCCAGCCAACACAGCAAGCAGACTCATCCTGTCTACGTGGGACATGACTCCCAGGGGTGTGGACCTTCCTGGCAATGTGGGACAGAAATCCTAGAATGAGCTGAGACTCAGCATCAAGGGACTGAGAAAAACCCTGGAATGAGCTGAGGCTCAGCATTGGGGGATTGGGAGAACCTTCTCGGCCAAAAGGGTGAAGAGTGAAATGAGACAAAGTGTCAATGGCTGAGAGATTAAAAACAGAGTCAAGAGGTTATCCTGGAGGTTATTCTTACGCATTAAGTAGATATCACCTTGTTATTCAAGATGTAATGGAGAGGCTGGAGGGAACTTCCTGAAAATGGAGAGCTGTGTTCCAGTAGCCATGTTTCTTGATGATGACTGAATAATGATATAGCTTTCACAATATGACTGTGTGATTGTGAAAACCTTGTGTCTGATGCTCCTTTTTATCTACCTTGTCAACAGATGAGTAGAACATATGGAATAAAAATAAATAATAGGGGGAACAAATGTTAAAATAAATTTAGTTTGAAATGCTAGTGATCAATGAAAGGGAGGGGTAAGGGGTATGGCATGTATAATTTTTTTTTTCTGTTTTTGTTTTATTTCATTTTCTGAATTGATGCAAATGTTCTAAGAAATGATCATGATGATGAACGTGCAACTATGTGATGATATTGTAAATTACTTATTATATATGTAGAATGGAATGATCATATGTTAATGTTTTTATTTTTTTAATAAAAAAATTCCAACTTTCTCTGCAGAAATAAAAAGCCAATAATTCAATTTATTTGGAAGTGCATGATGCCCCAAATACCTAATATTATCTTGAGAATGAAAACTGATGTTGGAATTTCAAACTACCTGACTTTACAGGATATTACAAAGCTACCATGGTCAAAGAGTATGGTACTGACATAAAGATATACTGACAAATAGAACTGAATTGCCAGTATTGTCAGACCCTGTCACCTATGGACAACTGATTTTTTATAAGGCACTGGTTTGAAATTGCTATGTACCCCAGAAAAGCCATGTTGTTTTAATCCTAATGTAATCTTGTGGGTGTGTGCCTATTGTTTATGGTGGAAACTTTTATTAATTTGTTTCCATGGATATGCAACACACCCAATTGTGCACAATCTCCTGATTAGATTAATTCCATGGGGGTGTGCCCCTGCCCATTCACTGACTATTAGGGAAATGCAAATCAAAATCACAATGCAGGGCAGGCCATGGTGGCTCAGCAGGCAAGAATGCTTGCCTGCTATGCCAGAGGACCCGGGTTCGATTCCCGGTGCCTGTCCATGTTAAAAAAAAAAAAATCACAATGCAATATCATCTTACACCTACTACAATGGCTATTAAAAAAAACACAGAAACTTATAAATGCTGGTGAGGATATGGAGAAAGAGTCACACATTCACTGTTGGTGGAATTGTACAATGGTACAGTTGCTCTAGAAGGCAGTTTTGTGGTTGCTCAGGAAGCTAAGTACAGAATTGCTATATGATGCAGCAATCCCATTACTATGTATATACTTAGAAGAACTGAAAGCAGAAACATGAACAGACATTCTCAAATGGATCTTTTTAGCAGCATTTTTCACAATGCCTAGAGATGGAAACAACAAAAATGTGTTTCTACTTTTAGTTCCCATTTGCTGAAACTATGAGTGGATAAACAAACGCAGGTATACACATATGATGGAATAATGCACAGCTGAAAGATGCATGCAACAACATGGATGAACCCTGATGAGATCATGCGGAGCGAACTGAGGTGGAAACAAAAGGAAAATTGCCGTATGGACTCACTAATATGAAATAACTATAATGAGCAAACTCTGAAAGTAAAAGTTGAGAACACAGGTTATCAGGAGATAGAAAGAGGACAGAGATTGGGTATTTGATGCTGAGAAGGAGTACAGAATGTTCAACAGGACTGACTGTAAAGATTCAGAAATAGATAACACAATACTGTGATGGTAGCACAATATCATAAGTATAATAAACAAAGCTGAGTGTGAGTATAGTTGAAGAACCCCATAACTCTCCCTTACATTACTCTTATTAACATTTAACTTTGGTGTATTTCTTCTGTTACTTAATGAAAGTATAGCCCTTAGTTTGCATTAACTGTACTATTTCCATTTACTATCCCTTTTTTGACGCCTTGCAATAGTGACATTCATTTATTCCCCCCTCATGTAAAAACTTTATTATGTTTGTACATTTGATGAAAATCACTGTCCACTCAGTTTTGTTATAAACCAGTTTTTATCCTCTTTCTTTCTGTGGTCATACATGCCTCTAGTCTTCAACTTTCAACTATCAATTGATTTATTCAATTGACCTTATCTGATTTTACAAGTTTTACATGCATTCACGTTTTTAGTTCTGTGCAATCTTCTCACAAGTAACCACAATAGCCAAGACAAAGAATTCCATCATAAGGCTCTCTCATGCTACCCATTTTTAACTATAGCCACCTCCACTCCCTTCCTAAATTTGTAACCACTAATCTGTTTTCCATCTCTATAATTTTTGTCATTTCAAGATGTCAAATAAATAGAATCATACAATATTGTAACAAAGCTTACTTCCATTTTTGATGTTTGCTGACAAATTTTAAGCCCTGCCTTTCTGTCTCCCCCCCCCCCCCCCAACATTTTGGCATGTTGATAAGAAACACTAGGCGTTCCCTCTGTTGGCATCAGAAGGAAGTTCAAACCACAAGAGCCTGGCCTTCTCATGAGCGTTCACCCTAGCACTAATGACAATAAAAGTCAAGCTAGGGCTGGCCACAGTGGCTCAGCAGGCAGAGTTTTTGCCGGCCATACCAGAGACCTGGGTTCAATTCCTGGTGCCTGTCCATGCAAAAAAAAAGCAAGCTAATCTCTTACCTTCTCTATCAAGCCATTTTAAACCTGCCCGGGAGTTGGTATGATTGCAAGTAGTGTTATGTTTCTACTTTTAGTTTCCATATATTGATTATTAGTATAGAGAAATGTGATTATTTATGTTCATATGGTATTCTGAAACCCTGTTGAAATGACTTATTAGTTTATAGTTTTTTTGTAGATTCCTTGAATTTTCTAAATAGTCAATCATGTCATTTGTAAACAGGTAGTTTGTTTCTTCCCAATCTATATGCTCTGAGTTTCTTTTTCTTCCTTGTTGTGCTGGCTGGAACTTCCAGTATTATTTTGACAGGAGTGATAGGACAGGATATCCTTGCTTTGCTCCAAATTGTAGAGAAGTGAAAAAAGCTACTGAGAACATCATACTTAATGATAAAAGCTTTTTTGTAGATGAGGTCTTATCAAGTTTTGGAACTTCCTCTCTATCTTTCAATGGTGAGAGTTTTTAGCATGATGGATCAAACATCAGATTTTGTCAAATGTTTTTTATACCAAGTGATATAATCATGTAATCATCTCTCTCTTTTTGGTATCATATTTACAGGGCTATAGTTCTATTACTATTATTATTTTGAACTGTCTTTATATGACTTTGATAACAGGATAATAATGAAAAGCATTGGGAAGTATTCCCTCCTCTTCTATCTTCTGGAAAACATTGTATAAAATCATTAATTCTTCTTTAAATGTTTGGTAATTTTTTAAATGCTTAAATATCCTTCAATGAGTTAGGATATTTCTTCCTGGGGCACTGTTAATTAAAAATTCAATTTTTTTATGGTTAAAAGACTATTCTGATCATCCACATCATCTTGGTCAAGTCTTGGTAGCTTGTAGTTTCCAAGGAATTGGCCTACAATTTCTATATTGTCACATTTATTAGCAGAAAGTTGTTGAGTTTCTCTTCTATCCTGTTAATGGCTACAGGACCTACAATGATATTTCCTGGTTCTTGGTGATTTGCCTTCTCCCTTTTTATTTTTGTCTTCTCCCTTTTTATTCTGTCAGTCTTACCAGATGTTTATCAATTTTATTGATAAAATTTCTGCTTTTATATTAATTTTTCTTCCTTCTGCTTGCTATGTTATTTTGCTCTTTTCTAGTTCCTTGAAGCAGAAAGTTAATTATAGATTTGAAACTCTTTTTTTCTAATGTTACGATTAGTGTTATAAATTTCTCCATCAGCACTGCCTTAGTTGCTTCTCACATATATTAATATGGTATATTTTTACTTAATTGAGTTTTATGCCTGTGCTGGTTTGAATTTGTGGACCCCAGAAAAGCCATATCCTTTAATCCTCATTCAGTATTACTGGGTGGGAGTTTTTAAATTATCCACAGAGATGTGACCCACTGAATTGTGGGTGGTAACATTTGACTAGATGATTTCCATAGAGGTGCATCTCCATCCATTCAAGGTGGGGTTCCTTACTGGAGCCCTTTAAGAGGGAACCATTTTGGAAAGAGCTACAGAGCCCATGCAGCCAGAGACCTTTGGAGATGAAGAAAGAAAACGCCCCCAGGGGAGCTTCATGAACCAAGAAGCCAGGAGAGAAACCTAGTTGTTCCCCATGTGCCTTCCCTGTTGAGAGAGAAATCCTGAATGTCAATGGCCGCCTTGAAACAAGGTATCTTTCCCTGGATGCCTTAGATTGGATAATTCTATAGTCTCACTTTAGTTGGGACATTTTCATGGCCTTAGAACGGTGGACTTGCAACTTAATAAATTCCCCCTTTTAAAAACCTTTCTGTTTCTGGTATACTGCATTCTGACAGCTAGCAAACTAGCAAAAATTTCCTGAAACTAGCACTATTTAGAACGATCTAATTTCCAAGTGTTTGGATATTTTCCTGTTGTCTTTCTGTTATTTATTCATGGTTTGATTCCATTTTAGTCAGAGAACATATACTGTATGATTTCAATACTTTCAAATTTGTTGAGGTTTGTTTAATGGCTCAGGATATGGTCACTGTCTCTCTATATATGTTCCATGGGCAATTTAAAAGACTATATATTCTGTTCCTGCTGAGGCAGAGTGTTCTAAAACGTAAATTTGTTCCTGCTGGTTGATGGTTCTGTTCAGTTCTTCTATATCCAAATGAATTTCTACCTAGTAGTTCTACAAATTGCTGTGAGGGTTGTAAAGTCCTCAACTGTAATTGTGGACCTATATATTTCTTCTTCCAGCTCTATAGGGAGGTTCTGTTTTTGATGCAGACACATTTAGGATCATTGCTTTTTTTTTAGGACTGAGCCCATTATCATTATGGAATTCTCCCACTTTGTATCTAATAATTTCCTTTGCGCTGGAGACTCCTTTATCTGATATTAATAGGGCCATTCTTTCTTTGTTTGGATTAATGTTATTATGAAATAACCTTTTCCTTTCTTTTATATTCAACTTTCTTTTGTGATTGTATTTGAAGTTTTTTGAAGATAACATATTGACAAATCATCCACTCTGCCCATCAGGATTTTAATTGTTGGATTTAGATTGTTTACACTTAAGTTATTATTGATATGTTAGGTTTAAGTCTGTCATTTTATATGTTTCCTGTTTCTTATTCATTTGTTCCTCTTAATTTCCTGTTGGTTACTTGAAAACTTTTTTTTAGTGGTTGTTGTAGGTATCACATTGAATGTATATAACTTATCACGGTGTATTGATATCAACATTTTACTACTTCAAGCAAAATGTAGAAACCTTTAATTCCATTTAGGTGCCTTTACCCTCCCCATTTATCAAATATAATTGTCAAGTATTTCCTCTACATATGAAATACCACACCATATGGTATTATAAATTTTGCTTTACTATCAAAATTGATTTCAGAAAATCATGAAAAAAAGATTATAGTGAGAATAACAGGAAGGAGGGATCCAAGATGGTGGCTTAGCGAGGTGTGGGATTTAGTTTGTCCTCCAGAGCAGCTAGTAAATAGCCAGGAACAGTACAGAACAACTGCTGGGGCCATGACAGTGACCAGACACACAACGTACACCAATCTGGACCAGTTGGACCAGCTGTGAGCCCACCCAGAGCCGTGAGTTCCCCAAGCTGTGGTGGTTGGTGCCCCTTCCCCACAGGCTTTCCAGAGGGGAAAGGAAAGAGACTTAACTAGCAGCAGGGGCTGAGCACAACCAAATCCCAATTGTGGAATTAATTAACAAATTCTGACTAGTAAAAATAGCCCCCCAGCTCAGCTGAACCTTGAGTGAAAGCAGAGGTCACTGGTTTTTGCCCCGGCACAGAGGAGACAGGGCTGACGGAGAAAGAAAAAAGAAAAAAAAAAAACAGGTTTTTTTGGATCTGAAAAGGTCTGGGGCCTGCAGGAACGGAGGGGTCACATAGGATCTGGAGATACACAGAGCAACATACCAACTTAAGCTCTTGATTGGCAAACCCAAGGAACCGGGTCCTGCTCTGAACAGGATTTTTCCTTTTCTCTTTTGTGGCTGTGTTTCTACGGGTTGATTACTCTTTGGATACAGCTGCAAGGCTTCTCAGTCTCCACTGCCTCAGGCATAGGCAGAAACAGGCTTGTTTGACATCTTCTCTGGAGCCTGTGCCTTCCCCAGGAGAGGGGTGGGGCCCAGCTCAGATGGACTCATTCCCTCAAGGAATTCAGACCCCAGGGCCTGGAAAAGGGACGCGATTAAAGCCAGCCTACAACCGCTCCTCTGTCTCCACCACACCCCCAGCAGGGAGAGAGAGGTGTGGAGAAGAGTACAGAAATGAAGACAATCAGTAAGGGTAAAAAGAAGAAAAATTAGATATGACATATAAAATCCAAAAGGCAAAATGGTAGAAGACTAAGTACTGCCTGTACAGTAGTAACACTAAATGTTAATGGAGTAAATGCCCCAATCAAAAGACACAGACTGGCAGAATGGATTAAAAAACAGGACCCATCTATATGCTGTCTTCTACTCAAAGGACATGAGGGCAAGGACACAAACGGACATTTGCACACCAATGTTTAAAGCAGCATTATTTACAATTGCCAAGAGATGGAAACAGCCAAAATGTCCATCAACAGAAGAGTGGCTAAGCAAGCTGTGGTATATACATACGATAGAATATTATGCAGCTGTAAGACAGAATAAAGTCATGAAGCATGTAACAACATGGATGGACCTTAAGGACATTATGTTGAGTGAGATTAGCCAGAAACAAAAGAACAAATATCGTATGGTCTCACCAATATGTTAGTGAATGAACTTGGAGAATTTCAGTCAGTAACAGAGACCATCAGGAGATAGAAACATGGTAGATATTGGTTAATTGGAGCTGAAGGGATACAGATTGTGCAACAGAACTGATTGTAAAAATTCAGAAATGGATAGCAGAATACTACCTAACTGTAATACAATAAGGTTACAACACTGAATGAAGCTGAATGTGAGAGTGATTTCACAAATGAAATCAGAAGGAAAGACAGACAATAAAGACTGAGAGGATATAATCTAGGAATGCCTAGAAGTATAATAATAGTGACTAAATGTGCAAATTTAAAAAATGTTTCTGCATGAGGAAGAACAAAGCAATGTCAATAATGCAGGGTGTTGAAAATAGATGGTAATCAATATTTTAAAACTTTAATGTATGTGTGAGAAAAGCAAAAAATGTTCATTTGGTACAAAGTTTTAATTTTGACTAGTGCATTTCCTAATATAACTTATGTGGACAGCTTAATCGAACACCACAGTACTTGGAACCTTGCACAGGGCATGAGATTTTGTAGGTTTGTCCAAAGTGATGCCCAGATAAATCCCAGAGCAATGTGAACAGTGAATAGGGAAGTGTTTGCACAATGATAATTGTGTTTGTATGTGGTTATGTATCATAAATAAAAAATAAATTAATTAAAAAAAAAGAAATGGAGGGGTAAGGGGTATGGTATGTATGAATTTTTTTCTGTTGTCTTTTTATTTCTCTTTCCGAATTGAGGCAAATATTCTAAGAAATATAATGGTGAGAAAGGGGAAAATTCAACTTCCCCAAGTAGAGAATTCTTGATATTCTCAAAGGCAGTGGGGACAGCCAAACCAATAGGCTGAGCCTCCAATCTTGGGGTTTGTTCATATGAAACTTAATCCCGGAAAGGACAGGCTAAACCTACTTAGAATTATGCCTAAGAGTCACCCCCAAGAGAACCTCTTCTGTTGCTCAGATGTGGCCTCTCTCTCTAGGCTAACACAGCAAGCAAACTCACTGCCCTCCCCCTCTCTACATGGGAAATGACTCCCAGGGGTGTGGACCTTCCTGCCAATGTGGGACAGAAATTCTAGAATGAGCTGGAACCCAGCATCAAGGGATTGAGAAAATCTTCTCTACCACAAGGGGGAAGAGCGAAATGAGACAAAATAAAGTGTCAGTGGCTGAGAGATTCCAAACAGAGTTGAGAGGTTATCCTGGAGGTTATTCTTACACATTATATAGATATCACCTTGTTAGTCAAGTTGTAATGGAGAGGCTGGAGGGAACCACCTGAAAATGTGGAACTGTGCTCTGGTGATCATGTTTCTTGAAGATAATGGTATGATGATATGGATGTCGCAGTGTGACTGTGTGGTTGTGAGAGCCTTGTGTCTGATGCTTCTTTTGTCTACCTTATCAATGGACAAGTAAAACATATGGATTAAAAATAAATAATAGGGGGAACAAATGTTAAAATAAATTTAGTAGATTGAAATGCTGGTGATAGGTGAAGGGGAGGGGTAAGGGGTATGGTACGTATGAGTTTTTCTCTGTCTTCTTTTTATTGCTTTTTCTGAATTGATGCAGATGTTCTAGAAAATGATCATGATGATGAATATACAACTATGTGATGACAGTGTGAGTTACTGATTATATAACAAGAACGGAATGATCATATGATAATTGTGTTTGTATGTGGTTATGTATCATAAATAAAAAATAAATAAATTAAAAAAAGAAAGGGAGGGGTAAGGGGTATAGTATGTATGAATTTTTTTCTGTTGTCTTTTTATTTCTTTTTCTGAATTGATGCAAATGTTCTAAGAAATGCTCATGATGATAAATATGCAACTCTGTGATGATATTCTGAATTACTGATTATATATGTAGAATGAAATGATCATATGTTAAGAATGTTTGCGTTACACTGTTGTCATTTTTTAAAAAAAATTTTCAATTAATAAAAAAATTTAAAAAAAAGAAAATGAGATTTTAGTTACCCTGATTTTTTTTTTACCCCTTTTTACTTTCTGAAGTTCCAAGCCTTATTTTATTATCATTTCCTTTCTATGCAGAGAATTACCCTTAGTCATTCTTTAAGAGTAGGCCTGCTAGCAACAAATTCTAATGGTTTTCCTTTGTCTGAGAACGTCCTTATTTCCTGTTCATTCCTGAATATATTTTCACAGGATACAGAATTTACATTTAACATTTCTTTTCCTTTAGTACTTGAAAAAATGTTGTATGACTAGCCTCTATGACAAATTTTCTGTCATTCAGATTGGTGTTTGCCTATATATAATAACTAGTTTCTCTCTGGTTGCTGTCAACAGTTTTACTTTATATTTAATTTTCAAAGTTTAATTATGAGGTGCTTTGGGCATGGATTTCTTCGGGTTTATCTTATTGATGTTTGCTTGTTTTTGTGAATGTGTAGGTTTATGTATTCTGCAAAATATGGGAAATTTTCAGCCATTATTTCTTCAAATACATTTTTAGTCACACTCTCATCTCTTTCTGGGACTGTGATGACATAAATGTTAATTCTTTTGTTGCTGTCCCACTTTCAAAATATAATTCTCATCACTCCCATTCCAATTTTGTCTAAGTCACTATAATCACCCATAAGGAAAGCTACAACAGTTCTCTAGTGAGCTCCCTATGCCCTCAGTCCCTTGCCAATATTTCTTCTCTATAGAAGTCATAAAGATTTTACGAAAATATAAGTCAGATTTATTCATTTGCTGAAACTGCACCAATAAATTAAGTATAAAATTAAGTTCTTTGGTAAGGCTTATAATATTCTCATCTTTTGTACAAAAGCTAACTCTCTGACTTTATTTCCTGTCCTCCTCCTATCAATCACTCCCCTCCAGCCATTCTGGCTTTTCTGTTATTGCTCTAAAACATTAAGCACATTCCTACCTCATGAGCTCAGCAGCTACTGTTACTCTTGCTGAGAAGAGGTGGAACCCAGATGGCCCACACACTAATTTCATTCAGAAACACTCTACTGCTAATCTTATTAAGGTTCCCCATCTGCTCTAAAAATAACACACCCAATCAATCTAACCCTGTTTTAATATACTTGTAGTTTTTATCACCACAGAACATATAATACATGCAAATATCTTGATTTTGGGTGTTTAGTGCTACTTCTATATGCTTGTTTGGAGATATTTATATATCCCTAGCTCTTAATAATGACTGATACATATGCTGTCATTTTATCCACTTAATGAAAGTAAAGGTATGAATGAACACCTGATATCAGCAAACCTGCAGGACAATGTAGGTAAAATGGGCAACTAAAATTTCTTGGAAAAAAAGAGTTGCTAAGAAAATAATATAGTAAAGATGAGATGGATAAAAACTGCTCATTGGGCAGATTTAAGAATGTAAATACTATAGACGAATTAATAGGAGAATATTTTTTTTTGTGAGAGTCCTATCTAGAGATGTGATTTAGGAATTAGTATTCTAAGTCCGAAAGATTAGGGCCTCTAAACAGATATGCATGAAGAACATTTCAAAGTTGTCATCTCTTGAATTAATCCCAGAGAAATAACAAGCTTGATGTTTATCTGTACAGTACTCATGAACTCACCTGGGAGGCTTAGGCTTGGGAATTCTTCCTCTGATATACATGGTTCCTCTAATATACATGGTTCCTCACCTTGTTCCAACCTGAAGATCACCTCTGGTTTAGTAACACAATAACCTGTTAAAGAGAAATAATTTAGGACTTGGACCAGGCTATCTAGACTTCAGGGCCTCTAAAGGAGAAGGAAGCTTCTGGAGCTATCCAATGAAGGCACCAGTGGCAAATTTTTTGGAGAGGTGAACACAAATATCTTCCTGATGCTCCAAAGGATTAATCAATACTGATACCTGACTCCCAATCTCAAATATCATTAAACTCTGCAAAGGGTCCTGTGCTTGAATAATTTAAAAAGTAAATGAATGCTATTTATAATTATATAGGAAACAGACCTTACCCACTGAGACAAGGTGGCTATAGTTCTCCAGCATCACATCTCTATACAGGGACCTCTGAGTAGGGTCCAGCTGCTGCCATTCTTCCTGGGTGAAGCCCACAGTCACATCTTTAAACGATACTGAATCCTGGAATTTCTGTTCCAGCTGAAATGTTCAGAATTAGGTAACATGGGAAAAGACGTATAGAAACTAATTCTTACCATGGATTACTGTTCACAGCTTACTAAAAAGTGGTTTACAGAATGTTTGTTTAGTTTTATACTCTGTGAGAAGAGAAATCGCAATAGACATACTCTACCACTGCACTGTTATTTAATTCAGACAAAAAAATTTAGCAAGTTCCCACAATGTACCTGGAATTATTTTATTTTTTGAGAATACTAAAATTAATAAAAATTTTCTTGCATTCAAGGCGCTTTTAAGCTGGTATGAAAACATAATACATGTAATGATATATTATAAGGGCTAAGGTAAACATACATACAAGAAAATACATATAAAAAAGTTCATACAAGGAGCAAAAAAAATGAATTCTATTTTTGCTTAATTGAGGGAGTACAGCTGTGGTTTAAAGAGTAGCACTATGTTCTTCATGAGCACAGGGCCATGACATAGCAAAGGAGTAGTTCCTCTAACACATCTGGGAAGTCAGCAGAAAGGCAAACTATATAAGAGGAATTGAGAACATGGCCTGAGGCTGTGATAAGATAAAGGGCCATGGCAATATTTAGGGAATGGTTTAAGGAGTAATTTTAGACCCATAGCTTCTAAAGTATTTGATCATTCACGAGCTACTGGTGAAAAAAAATTTTTTTTTGAGTACTGTGCCAGCTTGAAGCTTATGTACCCCAGAAAAGCCATGTTTTAATCCTAATCTTCAGGGAAATGGGACATGCCCAATTGTGGGGGTGACCTTTTGATTAGATGGAGATGTGACAGTGTCCATTTAAGGTGGGTCTTGATGAGTTTACGGGAACCTTTAAAAGAGGAAACATTTTGGAGAGAGCTCTGAGCAGATGCAGATGCATGGAGAACAGCTGCTTCAGAGTTGAGCTAACATGAGACCCAGACATTGGGAGATGCATGGCTCAGCAGACCTTGCCACATGCTAAGCAAGCCAGAACCCAGTACTGCGTCCAGGAGGAGCTAAGTGAAGGCCCAAAGATGCCAAGAGATGAATTCCCACAGGAAACAGAGGCTGAAAGCAATGGAGGTCAGAAGCAAAGGACCAGCAGATGCCAGCCATGTGCCTTCCCAGCTGAAAGAGGTGTTCTAGACAGTATCGGCCTTTTTTTGAGTGAAGATAACCTCTTGTTGGTGCCTTAGTTTGGACATTTTCTTGGCACTAGAACTGTAAACTTGTAACTTATTCAAGTCCCTTTTTAAAACCCATTCCAAAAAAATTAAAAAAAAAAAAGCCATTCTGTTTCTGGTATATTGCTTTCTGGCAGCATTAGCAAACTAATACAAGTACTACAAAAGATTTTTATTTATAAATTAGAGAAGTATATTGTCATTCCATTTATTACCGATTTTAATGTGTTTTATTTAGATTTAAATATGAAGAAAGGCAGCCTAATATTTTATTTCATTACAGTACACTTTCTAGGTTCTAACCCTTCAATTCAAAGGTAATACTTAGGATATGAATAGAGTAATAAGAGAAAAATTTTGGAAATAATGTACTTAAAGGTCCATGCCTCTATTTTAGGGATCACTGCTGTGAAAAAAAAGGAGAATCAAAGAAAAAATGTGATCACAAACTAAAATTATATATGTGACCAGGACTTCATTTAGACTACCAATACTATTTAAAAAGAGAAGGAGGAAATTAAAGGACAAAGACAACAATACAAAATAGTGTAGTTACAAACTAGGATACAAACATGGCTCTGAAACTATGAGATACACAGCAACAGAATGAGGTCACCAATTTACTGCGCAGGAAATGATTCCCTAGGTTTTGTGCATAAACAGTTACATAGATAATACCATTAAGTGAGGCTGGGAAATTAGTGGAAAATAGATTGAGCACAGTGCTTTAGCAACAAAGGCTTTAAATATACTGAAAAGGAAGTATCTGGCGGTGGCTGAAGCCATCAAGAATGAATCACGGGTGGGCCACAGTGGCTCAGCAGCAGAATTCTCACCTGCCATGCCTGAGACTTGGGTTTGATTTCTGGAGCCTGCCCATGCAAAAAAAAAGAGAATGAATCAGAAGGCTCTCAGAGAACTTAAGGGTCTGAGAAGAGAAAATTATTAAGAATGGAAACTAATGGGAAAATATGACTTAGAAAAAGAATAGGTCATGATCACCATAAAGGAATTTTCTGAAAGAAATAAAAATATGAGTGAATAATATTAAAAATTAAAAGGGATCATACTTATTTCTGTAAATGCAGAAAAGTTATGACAAGTACTCTTGGCAATCTAAGAAGAAAAAGAAATTTCCTCAATGATAAAGGATTTCTACAAACACCTACAGCATGATGAAATATGGAAAGTGCTAAACATAAAACTAGGAATAAGAAAAGGATAACTCTATATTCAATTTCAATGTTTTTCTAGAGTTCTTAGACTAATAAGGCAAAAGGAGTCATGTCCATAAAAAGCCAAATAAAAGTATAGTTTAGAATTTAGATGCCAGTTCAATCTAAAAATCTTAGACATTTCTATTACAAAACTAGAAAACTAAATTTTTAATAGATACAATCAAGAGCACAAAAATATGAAAATCTCAAGAGAGATTACTGCAAATATTTATGAAGGAAACTAAATAAGATCCAAATTCAAGTTACCCAAGTTGATACCTTAGATTAATACCTGTTAATCCAATATATTAACAGAAAAAGCTCAATATTATAAAATGATCAATATTCCCCACATTGATGTATAGATTCACAGCAACAATCAAAATCTTAGCAGAAACTTTGTTGGATATTAGACAGGCTAATACTAAAACATGTGGAATGTAAAGAGCTAGCAATAGACAAGACAATTTTGAAGAAAAATGATGCCAGAAGACATATTAGTATAAATCAACTATTATGAATGGTATGATACAGGCATAAGGATTTCAAATTTATCAATGTAACAATCCACATGACAAGAGTGACAAACTGAATCATTTCAATGATGGTGCTTGTTTAATTAAAATGAATATTTACTGCTATATTAAATACATGCAGAAATCCATTTGAGACAATCTGTAAATCTAAATGTCAGAAGTAAAACATCAAAAATTTTAGAAAATTTTTATTTTCTAAAAGATATCTTCAACAGGCACAAATTATATTAACCACTATATTAAAATTAAGAACATATCTTTATCAAAAAGTAGCAAGAGAATAAAAATGAAACTCAGTGTAGGAGAAGATTTCCAGAATACATAATAATCTGATAAAGAACTCCTACACATAATACTGAAAGAAATTCTATAAATCAGTGGGGGAGAAACAAAATATCTCAAATAGCAAAATGGGCAGCAAACTTCAACAGAAACTATGGAACTCAGAAGCTATTGGGGAGAAATCTGAAATGGCAATTTGCAAATAAGAAAATCTAAAGGCAAAGACATTTTTAAATAGCTAAAAAAAAGAATGCCCCAATAGAATTCTATATCCAGCAAAAATAAGTCTTCTAAAGTGAATATGACTTCCAGACAAATAAAGGTTGAAAAAAATTATCAACAGCACACATGCACAAGAAAAATTAGTTCTTCAGACTGAGGGAAAATGATACCTGAGATAAGCACAAAATTTCAGGAAGGAATAAAAAAAAAAACAGAAAAGGGAAATTATAAATTATAGTATTTATAATTATAAATTATAGTATTTTCATGCAATGGAACACTATGTAGCCATAAAAAGAATGAAATACTGGAACTCACATCAACATGGATAAATCAAACATACACTGAATAAAAGAATCCTGATATAAAAGTGTATTCTGTATCTGAGTTTCAAAAACAGGCAAGGACGACAGTCAAAATACTACTTATTCTTGAGAGTGAGAGGAAGAGACAGATTGTTAAACATTTTGAAATGGTCATGAAGGAACCTTGAAAGGTGGTGGAAATATTCAGTATCTTGATGTGGGCCATGGTTATAAGAAGGACAACAAGCACAACACAATTATGGTGAATTCTCTTTACAAAACTTATGGTATGTATATTTTACCTAAAAAGAAAAAAACCAAAAACAAACAATAAAGAGGAATCCAAAAAAATTAAGAAAATGACATAAATAAAATAATGAATTAATATGAGACAAGCAATAACTACTCCCTGGTAAATCCAGAGCTAGTAGATGTAGGAGTTTGCAAATGGGTAATTTATAGTTTCTGAAATGTAAGAAGTTTGAAATTGTGACATTTTCTTAAGTCGCTAATAAAGAATATGTAAATAAAAATTTTCATATATTTTGATGCAGCTACATATACCATGGTTACCAAGGGGTTCCTTAAATATCTGAAGTGGAAAGAGTATAATGACTGAGAGTAGAATAAGACACATTTATCAAGAGGGAAGGTGAAATGAAGTGGTAAAATTAGCAACAGAATGTTAAGTCTTCAGAGTGACTCTTTTTAAGCAATTGGCCCCTAATGACCTGCTAAAGGGACTTCAAACATCCTTTTTAGCAAGGATTCTCACATTTTAGGCACCAACTTCAAAGACTACCTCACCCAGAAGAACAGGCAACTTCCAGTAGACTCAGTTAATAGTAAATTTTAAAGGTGCTATCAATTTTAACATGGTAAATAATTTTTTAATTTTCAAAAATAAAAAAAAGGTGTCATTCTCATTACAGATTTAATGCACTGCCAATCAAAATTCTAATATCCTTCTTCACAGACTGAAAAGCTACAGCATCAAATTTGCATGTAAGTACAAGGGACCTCAGCCAAAAACATCTGGAAAAAGAACAGCTGCAGAATTCACACTTTTCAATACTTACTACCATGCTAAAGTAATAAAACCAGTGTGTACTTGCTCAAGAGCATACATATAGACCAAAGGAATATAAATGAGAGTGCAGAAGTAATCCACCTATCTACAGCCAATTGATTTTGGCAACGGTTCCAACTCCAATCAATGAGAAAAGAACAGTCTCTTCAACAGATGGTGCTTGTGAGAAATAGATATCCACATGCAAAAGAATGAACTAAATCCCATCCTCTCAACAAAACATTAACTCAAAATGGATCAATGATATAAAAATAAGAGCTAAAGCTAGAAACTGTAAGAATAATACAGGGAATATCTTCAGGAAGCTGTATCAGGCATTGGATTCTTATATATGACACCAAAAGCAGAAGCAATAAAAGAAAAAAGATAGATGGGAAATCATCAAAATTAAACTTTTGTGTATTAAAAGACATAAATAAGAAAATGAAAAGACAATCTGCAGAATGGGACAAAATATTTGAAAGTATATATTTAATAAAATCCAGAATATACAAGGAATTCCTAGAACTTAACATCAAAATGGCAAGCAACCCAATTAAAAAATGGACAAAGAACTTGAACAGACATTTCTCCAAAGATATACAAATGCCCAAAAAAGCAAAAGAAAAGATGCTCAACATAAGTCACTGAAGAAATGCAAATCAAAACCAAAGTGAGAGATAATGAAGTGTGGAATTTAATTTGTCCTCTACAGGACAAATTAAATTATAATAATAATTTAATAGCCAGGAACCATTCAGAACAACTGCAGGGAGGACATCAGTGACCAGACACCCTTGTACACCAATCTGGAACAGATGTAACGGCTGTGATCCCACACAGAACTGTAACTTTCCCAAGCTGCAGACATTATGCCCTTCCCCGATGGGCACTGAAGGCTGGTTCCCTGAGGGAAAAGGAAACAGACTTTACTAGTAGCAAGGACTTAGCTCAACCAAGCTCCAACTGTGGAATTAACAAATTCTGACTTCTGAAAACAGGCCCTGAGCACAAACAAACCCAGAGTAGCACTAAAGGCATAGAAGGGGCATGGCTGATGAAAAAAAAAACTACAAACTGGCTTTTGGACACAAAAGACCTATACACAGAAGACTACAAGAAATTTCTAAAAGAAATCATGGAAAACCTAAACAAATAGATGGGCAAACCATATTCATGGACTGGAAGACTAAATATAGTTAAAATGTCAATTTTATCCAAATTGATTTATAAATTCAATGCAATATCTATTAAAATCCTAACAATTTACTTGATAGAAATAGAAAAAACAATAACCAAAATTATTTGGAAGATAAGGGTGCCCTGAATACCTAAAAATATTTTGAGAAAGAAAAATGAAGCGGAAGGTCTCACATTAAACTGACTTTAAAGCATATTAACTAAGCTACAGTGGTCAAAACAGCATGGCACTGGCATAAAGATAGATATACTGACCAAGGGAATCGAATTAAGGGTTCAGAAATAGACCCTTTCTTCTACAGATAATTGATCTTTGATAAGACAATCAAGCCAACCCACGTGGGACAGAGCAGCCTCTACAATACATGGTGTTTGGAGAACTGGATATTTATATGCAAAAGAATGAAAGAGGATCCACATTTCCCACACTACACACAAAGTATCTTAAAATGGATCAAAGACCTAAACATTACAGTTAAGACCATAAAACTTTGAGAAGAAAATGTAGGGAAATATAAATCTTGTTGTAAGAGTGGTTTCCTAGACCTTACACCCAAAGCACAAGCACTGAAAATAAATAAATAAATAAATAAATAGCATCTCCTTAAAATTAAACATTTTGGTGCATCAAACTACTTTATCAGAAAAGTAAAAAAGCAGCATACACAATGGGAGACAATATTTGGATACTACATATATCACATAAGGATTTAATGTCCAGAATAAAAAGAGATTCTTCAACTAAACAACAAAGAGACAAACAACTCAAAAAATGGGCAAAAGACATGAACAGATACTTTTCAGAAGAGGAAATACAAATGGCTAAAAGGCACATGAAAAGATGTTTAAATCAACTGGCTATTAGAGAAATGCAAATCAAACCAAAATGAGATACCCTCTTGGACTCACTAGAATAGCCATTATTAAAAAAAGAAAAAAAAACAAACAAACAAGCAGAAATCAACAAGTGCTGGAGAGGATGTGGAGAAACACTTATCCGCTGTTGGTGGAATGTAAAATGGTACAACCACTCTGGAAGGCAGTTTGGTGGGTCCTCAGAATGTGAAGTATAGCACTGATTATGCTATACTTCAACAATCCCCTTGCTAGGTATATATTCAGAGGCCATTAGGGCAAGGGCACAAATGGACATTTGCACACCAATGTTTATAGCAACATTATTTATGATTGCCAATAGACAGAGGCAGCCCAAATGTCCATCAACGGATGAGACAGCCCAAGCTGTGGTATATACATAGTATGGAATATTACGCAGCTGTTAGAATAAAGTCATGAAGCATGTAACAACGTGGATGAATCTTGAGGACATTATGCTGAGTGAAAATAGAGAGAAACAAAAGGACAAATACTGTATGATCTCACTAATATGAACTAACATTAATGAGTGAACTTTGAGAGTTAAAGTTAAGAACATGGGTTATCAGGAGACAGAGGGTAGAGACTGGGTAATTGGTGCTGAAGCAATACAGAAGGTGCAATGGACTGATTATAAAAATTCAGAAATGGATAGCACAATACTATCTGACGTTAACACAATAAATACAAGTACACTGAACAAAGCTGAATGTGAGTATAGTTGAGTGAGAAGGGCTTGGAGCATATATGACACCAGAAGGCAAGACAGAAAATAGACTGAGATGGTATAACTTAGAAATGCCTAAAGTGGATAATGATTGTGCTTAAATATACAAATATAAAAACATTTTTGCATGAGGGAGAACAAATCAATGTCAACATTGCAAGGTGTTGAAAATGGGATGGTACATAGGAAGAAGTACAATCAATGCAAGCTAGGGTCTACAGTCAACAGTAACATTGTAACATGCTTACACTGAATGTAACAGGCATTATGTCAAAGTACATATCAACAAGCTGGGGCGTTACGAGGGAGGGGTATGTATTCTTTGCAGAAGAAAAGGAAATGTCTTCATATAGATCATGGTAGCAAAGGCACAGCTATTTATTTATGTTGGATTGTATGATGTGTGACTAAAACTATTTAAAAATGAACAGAGACAAGTGCTTGAAAAAATGCAGAGAAAGAGATGTACCTATCCATTGTTGGGAGGGAGGCTGAGAGGTGCAGCACCTCCTGAGCGCAGTGTGGTGGTTCCACAGGGGGCTAGGACTGGGGTTGCCACATGATCCTGCAACCCCGTTACTAAGTATACACTGGAGAAACTGACAGTGGGGACATGAATGGACATTTGCATGCTGGTGTTTACGGAGGTAGTGCTTGTAATGCGATTTGCAATGGATGAAGGTGGCCTAAGGGTACAATGACTGAAGGATGGAAGGAAGAACTGTGGTGTTTACATAAAATGAATACTGAGTGGCTGCAAGAAGAAATGAAGTTGTAAGGCATACAACCAGGCGAATAAACTTTGAGGACAGTGTGTTGAATGAAATGGCAGAAACAAAAAAACAACTGTTATCATGCCTCACTGGTATAGTCTAATTATAATATATAAACTCAGAGAACTGAAGTTGAGGACATGGGTTATCAGGTGGGGGCCTACTGGAAAGGGCCCTAGATTGTAAACTCTTACACAGTAAACATATTCAGGAGTTGTAACTTGTATTTCTAAATTCCGATACTGAGCTATTTGTGTATAACCTGGTCATTTCCTAAAACTTCGGGTACTGATATGACACCTGAGACTGAGTTAGAGCACTGAAGCTAAGAAAGTCAGCATTACCTCATAGAGCAGTGGTTATAAAGCTGAAAAAGAGATCAGACTTCAATTAGAAATATGAATGGAGGTGCTATGCATAGGACTAAGGTAATTCAGAATACAGGGCAAAGAATGATATGGTGCACATTTTAAAACTTCAACTGTGTGAGACCAAAGGGAGAGGTGTTTATTTGGTGCAAAATTTATATTTTGGCAGTGCATTATCTAATTTAACTTGTATGGCCAGTTTATTTGAACACCATAATTACAGAGAACCTGTAATAGGTCCTGAGATCTTGTTGGTTTATACAGGTTAGTGTGAAGCCCTGCTATACCACAGAGTAAATTGGGCAGAAAATAAAAAAGTATTTGCAAAGTCCCCTTGGTGGACTGGGGAGAAAGGAGGAAATATTAAACTTCCCATCTGGGGAATTCCTGATATTCTCGCAAGCAGTGGGGACAACCAATTCAATAGGCTGGACCCTTGATCTTGGGGCTCACCCCTAGGAAACTTATTCTTGCAGAGGAGAAGCTAAACCTACTTATAATTATGCCTAAAATTCATGCCGAGAATCTATTGTGTTGCTCAGATGTGGCCTCTCTCTAAGCCAACTTAGCAGGAGAACTCACTGACATGCCACTACATGAAAAATGATTCCCAGAGGTGTCAATCTCCTGGCACTATGGGACAGGACTCCCAGGATGCATAGAGACTGCATTATGGTTCCATGAGAAAGCCTTCTTGACCAAAAGGGGGAAGAGAGAAAAAAGAAAGTTTCAGTGACTGAGGGATCTCAGAGTCCAGAGGCTATCCTGGAAGTTATTCTCATGTGTTGTATAGATATCCCTTTATAGCTTATGGTATATTGGAGTGGCTACAGGAAAACACCTGAAACTGTTGAGCTGTGTTCCAATAGCCTTGATTTTTGATGACTATATAACCATATAGCTTTTACAATGTGAATGTGTGATTGTGAAAACCTTGCCTGATAGCGCCTCTCATCCAGGTTATGGACAGATGAGTTAAAAAAAAAAAAAGATAATAAATAAATAATGGGGTGGAAAGGGTAAAAAATCAGGTAGATTGAAATACCAGTGGTCAATGAGAGGGAGGGTCAAGGGGTATGCAATGTAAAAGGTTTCTCTTTTTTCTTTTTATTTCTGTTTCTGGAATGACACAAATGTTCTAAAAATGATCATAGTGATGAATACACAACTATTTGATGTTACTGTGAATCACTGATTGTATATTATGTATGGACTGCATGTGTGTGAAGATTTCGCAAGGAAAATATTTTTAAAAACAAGAAAAAATATATAATGAACACAACCACTAGAGTTGCTAGTATTTTAAAAATGTGAAAAAACATGGAGAAATAGAAACATTTTGCATTACTGATAGGAATGTAAAATCATGCAATCACTGTGAAAAATAGTTTGGCAGTTCCTCAAAAACTTAAACATAGAACTATCATATGACCTGGCAACCCCACTTCTGGATATATACCCAAAAGAACTGAAAGCAGGCATTCAGAGAAATATTTGTATACCAATGTTCAGAGCAGCATTATTCACAATTGCCAAAGATGGAAGCATCTCAAATGTATATAAACAGATGAATGGACAAAAAAAAATGTGTTATATACATAGAATGGAATAGTCTTTGGCTCTTAAGAGGATGAATTTCAGTTACATCCTACAACATGGATGAACCTTAAAGATACCATGTTGAGTGAAATAAGTCAGACACAAAGGGACAGATATTATTTGATATCATTTATATGAAATAGCTAAATATAGAAATCCATGGAATCAGAAAGGAGAGTAGAGGTTAACATGGGTGGAGTGGGGTAAGGATAGTGAGAATGAGGAGTTAATGCATAATGAGTGTCAGGTGTGTGTCTGAAGTGATAAGAAAGTTCTGGAAACAAAGAGGGTAGCAAACACTGTGAATGTGATTAATCCCACTGATCTGTATGCTCAGGCATCTTTGAGACAGGAAAGTTCATGTTACATATAAGTTTTCACAATTAAAAAGGGAAAGAGAGAAAAACTAAAGAGAAAATAACAAACAAATATAATACATGATATTGGACCGATGTAATAATAGAGGAGAAAATGCCTAGTAGGGCATTATTGTGACATAAAAACCTGGAATACAGACTGCAAGCTTCCTATCAGTATTAAATTTCTTGAACTTGGTAACTGTATAAAGTGGTTACATTAGTGAATACACTTGTTCTTAGGAAATGTACATGGGAATAGTAAGTGTTTAAGGACCATGATATATAAAACCTACTCTTAACTCTTTAGAAACAGACTGATCAGTTGATCAATAGATGGATGGATGGCTAGATGGAGCACTTAATGGAGAAATGGATAGGTAGAAACATGGATAGAAAAAATAACAGAATGGCCAAATGATAAGGCATATGTGGTGAAATATTTAGTTGGTGGATCTGGGTACCTGGGTGGAGGGCATGGTAGAGTTCTCTGTAAGGGTCTTGTAGTATTTTCTCAACTGTCCTGTAAGTTCGAAATTATTTCAAATGAAAACCTCATCAAAAAACAAAAACAAAACTAACCAAACCAAAACAGATAAAACTAATTTATGGTATTTAAAATAAATAATTTTTCCTTTCAGAAGGAAGGGAGTATAAGGGATTGTTAGGGGCATTAGAGAAGCTCCAGGAATGATGGTAATATTTTGCTTTGACCTGGGTAGTACGTATATGGGTGCTGGCTTTGTAACAATTCACTGAGCTCTATATGTGACATCTGTACACTTTTCTACATGTCTCTTATACCAATAGAAATGATACATTAAAAATTAAAGTATGTTTTAATTTATCAAAGACAACATCACAAACAAAATTGCTACTTAGGAAAAAACTACTACATATCAATCAATACTTGGGTTTTGCAGTACAGTGGTATGTCGAGGGAAATTTGTATATTTAAATGCACCTACTGCAAGGCTTTAAAACTAATGAACTTACATTCAACAAAAAAGTTAGAAAAAGCGTAGGTAAAGATAAAAGTAGCAATTAACAGAACTTAATTATAAAGATCAATGAAACCAAAAATTGGTTCATTGAAAAGGCTTTAATAAAATGTATTTCTATGAAAAAAGTATTTCAAAAAAGAAAAAGGAAGGCACAAATGAAAAAGTGGTAGGACTAAAAAGTAACAATCCATAGAGAGATGATACATTTTACAAATAACAAGAGAAAACTATAGATAATTTTATGGAAGAAATTATTAAACAGAATTATGCAGACCATTAAAAGAATAACATTCTTTGATTTTCTTCAGAACACAAAAGTTAGGTATTCAAAATGTAGAAACATAATTCAACACTGCTAAAGAGAAAAATTAACAACCCTCCCCATAAAATGTTACGAAGACATGTAAAAATCTTAAACTCTCATTTTTAGTAAAATAAGCTTCAGAAGATACTTTCTAAACATGATAAAATGTATGTACCTCGGTTCAAAGCCAGCAGCATAAAAATGAAGAAAACTGGCAGGCATTCCCACTCAGGTCTATCTTGTCAGACTTTGGTCAGGAAGTGTTATTCTTTTATTGTGCTGCTTATTTTTTTACAGGTGAAAAATACATAAATTTAGATTCATTCTTAGCATTATAGTAACAAATATATTCCTAACAGATCAAAGTGCTAAATATAAAGGGGAATTTTAATATTTTTAGACAAAATATCTTAAAATTCCATCATTCCCCAGGGGTAAGATTTTTAAAACAAGCTTAAAAAGCTGAAAATAAAAAGCGGTTATATTACAATGTAAAATGTTCAGAAAGAATAAGTTTAAAGACAAAGAGCATTGCATACCGGGAGAAGATGATTAGTAACAGCTGTAACAAATGATTACTGTCCCATATACATAAGGAATGCTTATAAAAGACAGTATAAGAAAACAATCTGAAAAGCCATAAATTTATGAAAATTCCACAATCTCACTAATATATTCAAACATATGAATATTAAGAGTGAGGTTTTTATCCATTAGTGTGGAAATGATTTTTAGATATGGCAAAGAGGGAGGCAATGTAATATTCTAATGAATAACGATGCACCTAAAAATACTGAGATCCTCAAATTCCCCACTCAAAAATGTATTAATCATAGGTATGTACTATAGAGCAATGATTCTTAAATTTAATTGCCAACAAGGAAACTTGTTAAGATTGCTGAGCCACACCCACAGAGATTCTTTTCCAGCAGATTTAGGGTAGGGCCTGAGAATATTTGTTTCAAATAGATCCCCAGGTGATGATGCTCTGCTGCTGGTAAAGGGACCTCACTCTGAGGAGCACTGCTCTAGAGCCTAAAGACATCTGCACATGCACACAAAGTCAGAATGACAAGGATGTTCATGGCAGCATTATTCATATTACTGAAAAATGGAAATTACTGAAGTGTTACCAATAAAAGAAAATAGTATATAGAATATAGGGTAGCTACACAATGGAATACTATTTAATATCAACCAGAAAAACTATATATGGAGAATTCTCAGATTATTGATGAATTGGAAAGAAATACGTATGATAAACATGTATTACATATATTTCTAAAGCATCTAAAATAATTTGCAGTATTGTCAATTATCTATATATTTTTTCAATGTACATGTAAAATGAGAAGACTAGTGAACAGACAAAGGATAAAAATCTGGAAGTGAACTATGGGGCAAGATAAGGAAAGCTTCAACAGGCTTCAGCAGAGCAGTATCAGAAGCAAACAGAGGAGACTTTCCAGGAGAGACCAGTCAGCAGAGTAACACAGCAGTTGTTCAAGAAAGGAAACTACAATTGTCATTGGTGACCTTTACCTGGATGGATTCTGAAAACTGGAGGGGAAAAACCAGGACACTATATTATTAGGTGAAACTTGATTAAAACGCTCAGAAACACACACCAAAATTTAACTTTGAATTGTTACGCACAAGCTGCACAAACAGCCTGGCTGAGTTAAAATCACTAGGGAGAATGTTTGTTTACAGGCCTGCAAGCCGTTTTATTCCTAGGTTTTATCCTAGGATCAAGCAAAATCATCAGAAAATTGAACCAGTTCTTGGACCCTTTTATTCTCATTGAGGAAGTTTGAGGTATCAGGTTACTTTCATTTCAGGGCTGTTATTGGAAGATCATTTCCTATACGTTCCTAAGTTAAAACCAAAAAAGATAACTTCCAGGACACCTTTGTGTCCTCTCATCATAATTTATTCTTACGATAAATGCAAATCTTGCAAAATAAGAGTGTCTGTCTTTCAGTCATGGCTGTTGGAAGATCAGAGACATATGTGCAGCTCAACTTAGTAACTCTAAGATTCTATGATCAGTGAATATCTACATGCCAACTTGGCCTTCTTCTGATCTGCTACTCTATATTTTCATGAACTTGATTTTTATCTATTTCTAATTTACCATCTCAACAAATGGACTCTCAAAAATCTTATGAAATCCACTGTGAGGAATGAATGCATAAACAACTTACCTGGAATTTGTTCATTTTCTGCTGATCTTGGGAAAATGTAGACAACTCTGAAGATATGGCTGAGTTAGAAGAGGAATGAAGTCAAGAAAGATCTGGCCTGCTTTATAGCTCCTGGATTCTCCTGCCCTAAAAGGCTACACAAACCTGCTAGATAAACTGCTCTCTGTGAAAGAATGTTCCTTTGTCCCTTCAGAGGGGGCAGGAAGATGGTGAAAAAGTACCCATCAACTATGACTCTAATATACTCATGTAGCTCTTGGGCACAAAATTTTTCAAGAGGCAAATGTAAACATTTGCTTAATCAAGGTTTTTTTTTTTAACAGTTTAAATCTCCCTTGGAGAAAAAAATTAAAACTAAAAAATAAAATAAGAATAAATCTCCCTTGGTGTTGACAGAAAAATTAAAATGACACAATTGTTAAACACATATAAATACACCTAATGAAGGAACATTAACCCTTCATCAAAACTGATGTAAAAAAACACTCAAGAGCTATGCTGTTGATTAAATATTCTACATGGCTAATCCTTTGGTTAGTGATCCCAATGAAGGCTATAAAAAGCAGTGCTATAAAGGAAAACCCAAATGTCAATCTTTTATCGAACTCAATTGCCATTTTCAAAAGGCCTGGGCTTGAGGATACCTGTCTTTTACTGTCTTCTTTGCCACTAACATTAAAATCCTGAACAAGTCATTAACCGTCAGCAGCAAGATTTTGTTTCCTCTCTTCACACAGAAATAGGTGTTTGATCCTTCCTGAATGCGAGGATAAGTCAGGATGAAGGAACACTAGCATATAACAAGACGGACGTGATTGCAGGGCAGTCCAGAATCCAGAAAGAACTAATGGAAAACCAAATGGACAGAGACCGTAAAGTGAAAGGTAACAACTGAATCTTCTGTGCCTCCCGGACCCTTCTTCCCAGACCGCGCCTTAACAAGCACACAATTCACACGCACACGTCACGCACGTACACGTCACGGACGCGCAGTCTCCCTCAGCCCAATCCCCTCCCCAGCAGGTTAAGCGCATATGTGACGCATGCGCATAAGCCTTTCAGCCGCGGGCCTACGGGCTGGGTGTGGCAGAGCGCGCCGTCAGCACAGCGCAGGGGATCGGCACACGCAAACCCGGCGTCCTAGCGCTCGTTCACCTAACTCCGGGCCCTACTCCTGCCAGAGGCGCGCAGTCGCGGGAAGTGCTTAGAGTGCCCCGCAGGGTACGCGGGACTCCTCCCCACCGCCGGGCTCTAGCCGCCTCCCTCCCACGCCCCAAGGCACGCGGAGCGACACGCGGCCCTCGCCCACGCCGCCGGGCTCACCCGCCGACGTGTTACGCTGAACCCCGCAGACCGCCTAGACTCGGTGGCCCCCTGTCCGCCTCCCACCCGTCGATGTAGGAAAACCCAGAAGGAAAAGGCGGAAGTGCTCTGAGGCGAATTGTCCAACGCATGCGCAGAAGATCTGCGCGCGGAGTCCGCGCCCAATGTCAAAACTACATTTCCCGCGAGGCTCCGCGAACAACCCTTCGGGATTGGCAGGGAGCTGCCGCCTTAGCAAGTTGGGAGTTTGGAGAGATGAGCTGGTACCTCCAAGCAGACTGGATACTGGTTCCGTCAGCGGTTCCCCAAAAGTCGTAGATCACAGCTGGGCTCTGTGTGCCGCATATGTACAGTTTAGACACTGAGCTGTCAAGGAAAGGAAAGCTGCATGTCAGTTTCACTTTTAAGTACTGTAAGAAAATCAGGTGTTCTGGGGGGCGGGGTGGGGAGGGGAAGGGGGACGAGAAAGCTAGTTTATCAAAATCACAAAAGCAATAAACCAGAAGTGTAGATAAATCAGAAAGTATACGCATTCCAAAAGAAGAAAGTAAATGATCACACCTATTGTCTCCTCTATGATATTAAAAATAAACACGTGAAGGCAGACACTTTCATAGATAGGAAGCTTGATATTCTTTGACAAAATTCCACCTAAGAATTCCAACAAATTTTTGTATGTATTTTTTAATCCTTGAGTTTTTAGTACATAATTTACACAGTTAATCCCAACTTCATCTGCAGTAAATGAAAATCTAAATTAACAGCGAGGAAACTTTATTAAAATCAGAATAATGCCTAAGAAACATCTACATATATAATATTGTTTCGTTATTCAAAATAGATTGGCAACAGCTTCAAGGAAGTAAAGAGCTATGATTAAGAATATTTTTCGAAATGTAGGGTAATAAAGGTAGCATTTCAAAGCACTGGGGGAAGAACATTCCAAACAGCATGTCCTTCCAAACAGTGTGGAATAGAGATAAGGTTATATTTCTACATTACACATTATCAGTATATAAATTTCACATGGATTCAGAATGTGAGCTAAACCCCCAAGCTAGTAATATACAGAAAGAGAGATATGAAATATAAATTGTTACACCAAAGATAGGAGTCATGAGTTTAATATCTGATATGTTTTATTATAGAAAAAATAAAGTTACAAAAAAAGTAAAGGAAATAAACCAGGAAGTTATATTTTTACTAATTGAAAGAAAGATTTCAGTTAATGTATAAGGAACCCTTAAAATCAACTAAAGGACTAAAAGGTAATTCAACAAAAAGGAAAGTCAAAATAAGTAAAAAATGCATGGAAAAAGTCCATTATGAGAATTTAAGGAAATGCAGAAGTTCAAGAGAAAACATGTTACATACCATTTATTGAGATTAAAATATAAAATTTATTTTTCAACATACATACAGTAAAGTTCACTCTTCGGTGCAGTTTTATGAGTTTTGACAAATAAATAGACTTTGTAACCACCACCACAATGAAGGTGAAGAATAGTTTCATAATGGCCTAAAAAATTCCTTTATGCTGTTGTTTTGAAGTCAGACTCTCAGTGCCCTTAACCTCTGGCAACTACTATTCTGTTTTATATGCCTACATGTTTGCTATTTCCAGAATATCATATAAATGGAATCATATAGTATGTAATCTTTTGGATCTGGTGTGATTTACTTAGGACAATTAATTTGAGATTCTCCATCCTGTCTCATGCCATCATTCCCCTTTTTAAATGAGTCCATGGAATAGATTTACCACAGTTTACTTATCCATTCCCCAGTTGAGGGGCATTTCAGTTGTTTCAAATTTGGGAAGTAATGAATAAATAAAATACCATTTTGAAACATAAGAGTTGAAAACATAAAAAGAAAGGTAATATACAACTATGGTATGGGATTCCCATTCACTTTTTTTGTTTGTTTTTGGATTCCCATTCACTTTTGTTGAGAATGTAATTCAAGTATACTTCTAGAGGCTTGTTTTATTTCAGACATCAAAAGGACTTTTAATCTGGCAGTCTCATTTTCATAACTATATATGACTTTATAATAAAATTTAATTGATGTAGCCACAAGTATGTTTACATCAATCAGCGTTCAGCTGGGAAAGAAAAGAAAGACCACTCAAGTATTAGAACAGAGAGAATTTAACATGGGGAAATAGTTAAAACAGGTATTGAAGTATTACAAAGCAAACAGTGAACCCTGACCTAAGACAGTGATGACAAGTGATGAAAGTAGATACCAGTTTGGGGCTGAGAAACAAAAAGGAAGAGATTAAGGGTATCAGAAACTAGAAGCTCAGAAGAGGGCCTGACAGAGTTAGGATGAGATGTCTGATTAAAAGGCAATGTCTATATCATACTAGTATCTGAGGCACTCAGAAAAGGATATGGGTGCTACCCAGTTGCTGCTGCCCTTCAGGAAGCATGTTGGGGATAAACCTCTGGGATTCACATCTCTGTAGGCTTCCTGCTCAATTAGTGGTGTACTCAAAATTGGAGCAATGTGGCTGGATCTTGGACAGCCAAATGAAGCTAAAAGGCGATGAACATGTTCTTGAATTAGATAGTGGTGATGGTTGCCTAATTGTGAGAATATACTTCAAACCACTGAACTGTCCACATTAAATGGATGAATGTTATGATATGTGTATGATATCTCAATTAAGATTTAAAAGAAGGTGGAGAACAGAATTAATGGCCAAGGTAAATAGTCATTGGAGGGTGATGCTGGCAAGAGCATCCTGCAAACAGGAAAGCAAGTCCTTTATCCTGCTATCAACCCCTCCAAACTTCCTGTAGGACATATTAAGGCAGAACCTAATAGGCAGTTAGGGGACAAACACAAAATGCAGTTTACATAGTCCCAGAACTAATATTGCACTATATCAATGAAAAAGATGGATTTGGTGCTAAGAAACAATAGATAAATAACCAGCAGTGATCCTAATAATTTAGTTTATAAAATAAAATATTGGTAACAAAACATCTTTGAAATTTGTATAAATAAAGTGATTTGAGGCAGTCCATACAATGGGATGCTATGTAACTATTAAAAGTGATAATGTAAGTTGAATTCTTGATATTCTCACAAGCAGTGTGGACAACCAAAGCTATAGGCTGAGCCTCCAGTCTTGGGGTTTGTTCATATTAAACTTAACCCCACAAAGAATAGGTCAAGCCTACTTAAAATTAAGCCTAAGAGTCATCCCCAAGAGAACCTCTTTTGTTGCTCAGATGTGGCCTCTCTCTCTAGCCAATACAGCAAGCAATCTCACCACCCTCCCCCTGTCTGCATGGGACATGACTGCCAGGGGCATGGACCTTCCTGGCAACGTGGGACAGAAATCCTAGAATGAACTGAGACTCAGCATCAAGGGATTGAGAAAAACCCTAGAATGAGCTGAGACTCAGCGTCAAGTCATTGAGAAAAACTTCTTGACCAAAAGGGGGAAGAGTGAAATGAGACAAAATAAAGTGTCAGTGGCTGAGAGATTCCATACAGAGTCGAGAGGTTATCCTGGAGGTTATTCTTACACATTAAATAGATATCACCTTGTCAGTTAAGATGTAATGGAGAGGATGGAGGGAACTGCCTGAAAATGTAGAGCTGTGTTCCAGTAGCCATGTTTCTTGAAGATGATTGTATAATGATACAGCTTTCACAATGTGACTCTGTGATTATGAAAACCTTGTGTCTGATGCTTCTTTTATCTACCTTGTCAACAGATGAGTAGAACATACGGAATAAAAATAAATAATGGGGGAAAAAGTTAAAATAAATTTAGTTTGAAATGCTAGTGATCAATAAAAGGGAGGGGTAAGGGGTATGGTATGTATGAATTTTTTTCTGTTTTCTTTTTATTTCTTTTTCTGAATAGATGCAAATGTTCCAAGAAATGATCATGATGATGAATACACAACTATGTGATGATATTGTGAATTACTGATTATATATGTAGAATGGAATGATCAAAAGTTTAGAATGTTTGCATTTGTTTGGTGTTTTTTTGGTATTTAAAAAAAATTTAAATTAATAAAAAATGAAAAAAGTGATAATGTAGAGGTATACTAATTTACACAGAGAGAAGTTCATGAAATGTTTTGAAATTAAAACTTCAGATTACATAACTGTTTGAGGCCAGATTGCATTTTTGTAAAAATTTCCCTATTTATACTAAGGAAATAAAATTGAAGGAAAACAAGCAAATAACCAACCATGTCAAGATATCATCATCATCATAAACATAATTTGAAATATGTGAGAACTTTACTGCAAAGGTACAGTAGTCAAAACTACATGTGGGCCATCAACATGACAATATAAAACATCCCCTGGAAAAGTCTCCTCTCAGAAACAACTAATAAAAAAACAAATCCCACTGGCTTAGAACTTTGGAAGATGATAGAAATGAGAGACTCCACAAATGCTGACTCAAACCAAAATAAAACAGACACACCAAAAAAGACAGGAAATCTATGTCCTACACCTGCCAGTGCTGAACCCTCCCTTTCATTCATTACCGTGCGAAGAGTCACACAGAGGCAGGGCAACCTGGGGACCTTCTGCTGCAACTGCTTCATAGAGTCACTCATAGCAGCAAGTTAGCACCCCACACATATCCATGCAGAGGGACCCAAATCTTTGGAGATCCAAGGTGTAACTGAAGCTATTGAGTAGTGTGGCATACAAAAGTGCCCCAGGGAAAAGAGAGAGCTAAATACAACTATTGGCAAGAGGGGAACACACTCTACCAATACTCTGCTCGGTTACTGCAATTTAAAAATGGATCTTTTTGGATTGACCCAATCTGGGTCCATGGGGCTGGATACCCTAATGGGGAAGTAACTACAAGCAGAAAAGCCTCATCGAAAAAAGGGTATGGGGGGGAACTAACCTGTGGTAAAGTAGGATGGCTCACCAGACTTGGAAAGTGTAATGAAAAGGTGACACCGAGTGAGGGAGAGATATTAAAC
>PVIY010008062.1:0-78739 GCA_004026745.1 Myrmecophaga tridactyla
ATAATCTTTTTTTCTCTATTATCGTTTTATTTCTTTTTCTGATGTCTTTTTATTTCTTTTTCTAAATCGATGCAAATGTTCTAAGAAATGATGAATATGCAACTATGTGATAATATTAAGAATTACTGATTGTATATGTAGAATGGAATGATATCTTAATGTTCTTTTGTTAAGTTTTTTAATTAATAAAAAGTTTATATAATTAATTAATTAATTAATTAAAAAAAAGATGTAATGGAGAGGCTGGAGGGAACTGCCTGAAAATGTAGAACTGTGTTCCAGTAGCCATGTTGCTTGATGATGATTGTATAATGATACAGCTTTCACAATGTGATTGTGCGATTGTGAAAACCTTGTGTATGATGCTCTTTTTATCTACCTTATTAACAGACAAGTAAAACATATGGAATAAAAATAAGTAATAGGGGGAACAAAAAAAAAAAGATACCCAGTTTATCCTGTTTTATACCAGTTGGAATGATCAAAGTTAAATAGTTTTCTGCCTCGACTTTTCACGCTAGAACCAGCAATACATTGTATTCTCTATAGAACTAAAATTAACGTGCTCCTTCTAAAAATGATGATTGATTACAAAGTCATAAACTCAGAAAACCTTGAAATTACGCTTTCCATTGACCTGCATCAGAAACTTGGTTCCCTTTCTGTTGCATTTCTCTGTAGAGTAGTTTTGTAAAAAGCTAAAATAATATGAACTACCAGATGAGACAATTAGAGAAGAATAGCAAACGTTAGAGAAAACCTATGCCAAAGCATTTGCACCCAGTGGATTTTACACAGGAATGAAACCTCCTTGGAGGCTTTCAAAAACAAAGCCGAACTTTGGTTGCAAATAAGCCTGAAATGAAAAAGAAACTCCCATTTCCTTCTGAAAAAAATGGGGAATGCTGTACTAATCTACAAAGTGGTCCTTTCATTTAAACTCCACTAAATGTAACCTGTTTGTTGTTGTTGTTCCCCTTTTTTTGTCTGCTGGAATCATCATCGTGAAGGAACAAGTAATAAAGAATGAACCATCTCATGGAGGCCAGAAATTTCTCCTCAGTGGCATTGCTGGATCTGTTCCCTAAAGAAGCCACCTCTATAACGCTCTCTAGTGAGGCTTTTTCTGACGGGGGCCAGGGAAGCAGATGGATTGGATGTCTAGCTTTGGTTACCCATAGCTGCCTGCCGAATCCCCTGGGCATTCGAAGCCCCCCCCCCCCCAACCTTCCACCTGGCCCGTGACCTCTGACCCTGACCCTGTGGCCAACACTGGGTAAGGGGAAGGTAGGGGAGTCAGTATCAGGCTGCCTGAGCTCAGACCACAAATGAAAGAGCCAGTTGTTTCTATCCTCAGGTCTCCCTTGTAAGGTCCTGTGAGCTGCAGAACTGGTATTTCTCCAAATCCTGGTTGTTCACGTGGCTTTGTAGACAAGTTGTACTTACAATTGTACATGTGTTTGTGTGTTGCACGGCAGTCAGCTGGCCGCTGGGCTTCCGGTCCCTGCCGCCGCTGACTCGTTACGGGACTTCAGCAAGCCCCTGGGCCTCTCAGGAGCCTCAGTTCTCCCGTCTGTGGAATGAGACAGCTGGGTCCCTGGAGGTGTGGGGTGGGGAGTAGGGTACAGAGGAGAGGGATAACACTAAGTGACCCTCCAAATTTATTATTCTCCAATTCCATGACTCCAAAGCAAAAGCTCAGACTTAGCCTTTTTAAAGGATTGCATGCTGTCTGGGAGGGTGAAAAAAATCTGTGACATGTGATGATATGTTTCTGATACTAAAAATTTTCTTATGTAGTCTCCCTTAGGGGACACGTAAAAGTTTCCAGAACCCACGCCCCCTTCTTTGATACATCTGATAAAGGCTCACATGTTAATTACTTAGCCATTGGTGCTAACTGGAACATGGTCATATAATGAAATATAATGAAACTGCCTTGAAAACATTTCCATGTGTGACATAAGGCTCTTGTAATTTAAATATTTTTTTCTTCTTTCACACCAGCAGTTATTTTATGGATTTGGGCTTAGATGGTTTAGCAACAAAGAGCACTGGATTGAATTATTCATGTAATCTACATTTCCTGCCTGCTGTGGATAATTGACAGGTGTCATGTCACTTTTTACAAACATCCCACAATTATGGACCATATATCAGCGTTTGACTTCCATGCAATGTTCCTTTTCTAAGCCAGTTTCATATTTTATTTACAACTTGATGGCATTTTTACTTGGCTGCCTATTCCTCTCACTTCTGATTCCAAGCCTTTTGCTCCACTTAATATAACCAGGAACATTTAAATAATAAGACTCCCTCTCAGTTTGCTAAAGGCAGTCACTCATTCCTACTGTGTTTTATTCGTTCAACCATTATGTTAGTCAATTTCTTGATTTAAGAAACCTAGGATGAAATGCAGCTGTAAGGAAGCCATGATATAAATCTGTTTTTATGGCTTTTTTTTTTTTTTCCACAGGGAAAAAACTAAAAGCAAATCTCTCCAGGGTCTGACACAAATTGTAAACTGTGGGGGAAAGTTGGCTAGTTAAAGAATATGACTTACTAACAGGATCAATGGAGCATTTCAAATATCCACCAGATATGAGAGATTTCTAGCTTTAGGTACAAAGCCAAGGTGAGTTCTACTTAAGCCTAGTAAGAAAAATCAGGTAAGAAAATAAACCTAAGACTGAAAACCCTGAAGACTAATGAGAGAAAGTGGCCATACATAAAATATTAGGAGTGAAATAGTCTTTGAAATCCTCTGGTCCCACCTTTCCACTTTACCTTTGTGGAAACTGAGGCCTAAGGCATATAGGGGATTGTCCACCACCCCAACCCTAGTTAAAGGAAAAGCTGCCACTACAAGCCAGGTCAGCTGATTTTATTCCTGCACTTTTGCTGCAATTCCTCAGACCTCTTTTTGTCATATTCCGGGTGGCCATTCCCCTCTTCTATAGTTATCTGCTGTTACTATAGATAATGGGGGAATTTACCCCTTCCTCATTCTCAGCCATGTGATATGTGTGGAATTACCTCATCCCCCGCTCTTGGTATGAGCATGATTCACTAAGTCTATGGGTGAATCCATTTTCCCAAGTGAATGGTTCAAGATTTAGATGTGACCTAAATTGGGCCAGCGAGGAACAGTGAATCCACTTACATGGAGCAGTTGGGAGAGATTTTTCTGTGCCATTGGATTTGGCAGTGAACTGGTGCAAGGTCTAGAGCTGCAACAGATATTTTGCTACCCACATGGGAAAAGACTGGAACTGCTGGGAGTGAGTGGGGAGAAGCATATCACGTGACCCCTCAGAATGAAGGCTAACAGCACACACACACACACACAAACACACACAAACTGAGCAGAGGGACTGAAACTTGATTGAGTAAACATCATTTATCTTCTAAAGCAAGACAATTTTGAGAATGAAATGGGGCAGGACAAACGATGACCCAGGCAGAATGCCAGGACGAGACGCATAAACAGGACTGACCGTCCTGGGCCAACAGGGACACATGCTCAACCTGCTGTGCAGTGACATCTTTTAGGTTATTAAATTAAGCCTGGTTTCTAGAGTAAACCTTGCTTATGGATTACGACTTGTTTCTGGATGAAGCTACCACTCTCTCTGGCCTTTTTGTTTTGTGTGACAGTGAATTCACTTCATCCTGAAGTCAATTTGTTTGGAACTATTTTAACTCGAATGGAACTGTTTTAACTCACATAAATATGCTTCTTCCTAAGAATTGTGCTGTATGAAATCTTGTCCTGTATCATATCTTAAGCCTACAGTTAGAAGTGATTAATAGTTGCTTAAATTTTAATGAATTTTATAACTTTGTATTTAGCATTTTATATCAAATAATAAAAACGATCACTTGCAGAGCCCTTACAATTTACAGATAACTTCTGAGTTAATTACCTTATTTACACCATAACACTGTGAAGCAGGTATCATCCAAAATTCAGAGAAGTTACAAACTCCATCTAGGTTCCCATGGCTGATGTGGCAGATATGGTAAACCAGCTTTCTGGGGCGAGAGCACACTGATTTTTATCATTTGCCCATTTCAGTGGTGCAAATATTCCAACAATGGCTGATTTCAAGTTACCAAGCGGACATCACTGAACACATGACTCGAAAAGGATGCAGGACTCTTAAAAGCCAGCTCCAGCACCCAACTGCATGAAAGGAATGTGAATCCAAAACTTCTGACTCCATTTCTTAAGATCTTCCCATCTTTCTCCTCCAGGTGTTTGGTGTGAGGCAGTTCAGTTGTGTCATTTGCAGACATGCCCCAGGGCCCTAGGTGCTACAGGCTTTCAACAGACACTTTGCAAGAGCAGAACAGCAATTACCAGCCCAGCCCAGGCCTTGCAGTTCCTTAAACCTGCCGTCTTCACTGCTTCTGGGACTTTAGTACTTCTCATGCTCCCCACTCTGATGTGGCTACTTCCCTGACTCCTCCCTTTCCCTGCTCTGCTTCTGTTCGTCCCACAGCTTGTTAGGTGATTTGATAAGTCCTCTGCTCCGTCCCCAGGACCGTTAGGTGAAATAGAGGCTGTAGTGTAGAAAAGTACTGTCTCCCTTTATGCCAGAGGGAGAAGCTTAGACTTTAGGGTAATTCCTCTCAGCAAGGGGATCTTTAAGGCTGATTCAGAGACCACAGCTCCCTTGGCTATTTTTCTGGCCACTGCTGTCAGACCTAAGCTCTGGCAGTGAGGGGGGCACTTATGAAGCCCGTTCCCATTTGTGATCATATGAAGGTTTGACTGGATTGTTGTGCTAAGTGCTTTGCTTCAAGCAGAGACAGCTTGGAAAAATGAAAACCCTAGTGGCAGCAACCTCATTTGCAGTCCTGGAGCTTAGGGAAAATTAACCAGTCCTTATAGGGTTTGCCTCACAAGCTCAAACCTACTGCCATGAGCAAATGCCAGGGTCATCTTAATGATCAAAAACCATGAAGCCATTGCATTATGCAGTAAAAGTAATTTTGCAACTTTGACATTCAGAATTTGTAAAAGTTGAGAATAAGAAGCATTTCTCGTAACTTTTCAGCTAAATCTTTATAGACCATCTTGAATTGATCCTGGGCCATTTCCTCCTGTAATTTTGGGAGAAGGGAAGCCATTGCAACGTCATGATATTGACAATGCTAATTCTACTATGGTCCCTGCTCATCTGTCCGCTTGCAGAGGAATAATAATAATAATAATAATAATAATAATAATAAAAACCCACCTAGGTTTCATTTTGGAATGGACATTCCATTAGAACAACTCAATGAAGCAAGTTTATGAAGAGTTGGGAAGCTGCCCACTCTCTCCAGGTTGCCCCCCTGCAGTGCAGTTCCTGGAGGAATAAAGGGTTCTTTCCCAGAATGATTCATAGATTTGTGGCCTCTCTAGCTTTCTTTTATTAGTAAAGAACTGATGGTGACTCTGCTTCCTATTTCTCTTCCACATGCAGAAAATAGATTTGAAGGGAATCAAGCAATATATATATATTTTGTTATCATCTTGATACATCTTACATATCATGTAAGGTGTGTAGAACAGACAGTCAGAGTGGAGGGCATAGTGCCAGCTCCATTTCACAGCAGGCCATTTGGTGGAGGGGCTGCTCTGCTGACCAGCAGGAAGCAATCCATTGCAGTTTATAATAAAGTTTGGCAAGGCTGTAAAAATTCAGAAAAACTGGAGATCAGGGAAAGCTGGAAAAGTCAGAGGAGAATTCAGAATGACTTTTGAGACAAGCTGAGCCTTGAAAGGTAGACAGGGAAGAAAGGGTATGGAAGTGTCATGGAATGCACTGAAGTGAGAATGTCCAGGGTCGTCCTATGCATCAGTACCATCAAGCAGCTGGGGTCACCAGTAGAGAGCAGGTGAGATGTCAACGAAGCAAGTTCCTCAGTACAGTAGGTGCTGACTTTTCATAAAGTTAAGGATAAACTGACCCTGCCATAAACGATAATGCAGAAAACCCAGCCACCACCAACTGGGAATCAACCATAGCCAATGTTTATATATATCAGACCTTGACTCAGAATTATACTTCTTGAAGCATCCAGCATCCACACATATTCAGAGAGAAAGGCTATTCTGGTATTTTCAACTGATGACCAAATGGGATCACACACAACCGATTTGATTTACTGTTAATTTTGCCATTGAGATGACAACAAAAGGAGCTGGACATTGATAAATGTATGAGTTATTCAAAGTCATGGTCTCTATGAAGCAGGTATTATAGACCGACACAAAAGTAATGAAAACGAGGAACATTATGTTTCTAGGGGGTTAAAACGCTGGAGGCCCCTCTGATAAGTGAAAGATAATGGCTAACCAAACATGTCACTGCAGCAGAAATCCCGTGAGGTTCTACATCCTTCAAGCTAAAATCATCAGCCCTCCCTTATAGGAGATGGAATGATCAAAAGTTCTGGATTTGTCTAAATCACAGTAGGGCAGTTTGACCATAGGCAAAATGTAAAGAGGGTCAGCTTCCCCACTGTGTGATCTCCCTCCTGTTCTTTCCAGACAACAGGGCTCTATTCTAGGGCACTGAGCCCTAGGGAAGGAAGTACCTTGCCCAAGAACTGCACTGAATGAAGCCAAGGTGGCTCTGGGATAAGTCAAGCCAAAAAGCCAAATAGTCTATGTAATGGAAATAGCAAAAGAAGTGATCTCGCAGCCTTGTGCAAAGTGGGATTTCATGGCATATGAGTTCTATACCATTTCTAAGAAGATTAAGCAAGTCATTGAAGGAAGCTAAGGAAGCTCTTTCCAGAAATATTTAGGAAGATTTAATACAGTATTTATCTGGAGACAAATAGATAGGAATACTTAGCCCTTTCTTTTTAGATTCTACTTAACATCTGTTCACAAATATTTTTCTGAGACAATCATTTAAAAATATATATTTTTGAAAATGAAAAAGTACAAAGTGATCAAGTAAACACTTAAATAATTGAGTGAAATAGGAAGGGAAAAAAAGATGCTTTGATACATCTTGGGGATCTTGGCAGCAAACAACAAAAGACTCTGTCATGTCCCCTTGGAAAAAGAAAGAATGGACTAGCAGAATTCATGTGAGCTGGAAGCAGATGTGAAAGCCTCCAGGTATAGGAGCGGCTCTGAGCTGAGCTATTCTCTCACCTTTCCCTGGTGGACCAACCTGACTCATCCTCTTCTCTCTCCTAACCAGCTGCTTAGCTTCCTTGTAGTTTCAGCTCCCTCACAGCCAGCTTGCATGTGGGCTGCAGACCTCTTGGTGAAAGTTTCCACTCTCCCTTACCAACTAGCAATTTCTTGTTACACTTTAAATTTTCTTGAGAGACTGAATCTAATTGGCCTAGATTACCAAACCTGCTGGTCCAAGTTACCATGGTCAGCCAATGTGCTAGTGACTTGGTAGGGCCTCTGCTCTGTCCCCAGGTTAGGTCCAATTTCCTGGAGCAAATGAGGTGTAGGAGGTAGAACCCTACCTCTATTACACAATGATAACTAGTTTGTCTTCAGGAGCAAAAGTGCTCTTAATTTGCATCTTGAAGGCATGTGTTATTATTTTATTCACATCATCATTTATTCATACTTCATATATTCATAAACATATGGTCAGTCATATATTCATACGTCTAACACAAATGATTAGAGGTGTGCTGGTTTGAGGGGAAGTATGCCCCCTAGAAAAGGCATGTTTTAGTCAAAATATCCTTTTGTAAAGGTAGAATAATCTCTATTCAATACTGTATGTTTGAAACTGTAATCAGATCATCTCCCTGGATGATGTGATTTAGTCAAGAATGATTGTTAAACTGGATTAGGGGATGACATGTCTCCACCCATTTTGGTGGGTCTTGATTAGTTTATTGGAGTCCTATAAAAGAGGAAATATTTTGGAGAATGAGAGATTCAGAGAGAACAAAGGAGAACGACATAGCCAAGAGAAGCAGAGTTCACCAGCCAGTGACCTCTGGAGATGAAGAAGGAAAACGCCTCCCGGGGAGCTTCATGAAACAGGAAGCCAGGAGAAGAAACTAGCAGATGACTCCGTATTCGCCATGTGCCCTTCCAGATGAGAGAGGAACCCTGAACTTCATCGGCCTTCTTGAACCAAGGTATCTTTCCCTGGATGCCTTTAATTGGACATTTCTTGTTGTAATTGGGACATTTTCTCGGCCTTAGAGCTGTAAATTAGCAACTTATTAAATTCCCCTTTTTAAAAGCCATTCCGTTTCTGGTATATTGCATTCCAGCAGCTAGCAAACTAGAACAAAAGGTGACTTACAAATCTATAGACAATGAAAAAGGATCAAATACTGAAGAATGTAGGCAAAAGGAATATAAGAGGAAAAGTAGTGCCACATAGTACATAACACTCAACACTGGAAAATTGCTAATAGTGGGCTTTGAATTTGTCTCTGTATCTGAGACCTGACAAACTTAACCTCAAGTGGCTAGATGCAAGGGAAGAAATCTTGACAGAAAATGTCATTTATATTAGAACAGGTCACTGGCCGTGTCTGTGGAAGCCTGTGCCTCCAAAGAGACAGATTCTCTACTTTCTGCAATGATTTATGGGCTGCCTTGATGTGGAAGTTGACACTAGATTATGTCTCAAGGGTTCTTCTGGTCCTGATTTCAAATGTTGGTTGAGATTTCATTGACTAAGCAAGAAAACAAATCATTAAAAAAGCAAGATTATGTGTTCCTGAAATCATCCTCCAATACGCCTTTATTCCATTGATAGTTTATCCCCAAGCCCCCTCCAAAATTGGAAACATAGTTTGAAAGCTGAGAAGGAAGATCATAAATTCCTCATTTCTTCTTTATTGTGCATCGTAAGGCAAGAAGTACATAAGAAGACTGCCCTCAAGTTTTTTGCCTATAGAATTTCTGATTTTCTCAGATCTCCTGAGGCTTTTATTTACTATTTTTTTTATTGTGATGTGAAAACAGTCAAAAGGACTCAGAAAGCTTGGTGCATTGTCCCGGTGCATGACCATGGAAGGACTCTACCCCAGAGTAGCAGACGTGCCCCATTAAATGAGGTGCCAGCCACTGTGAGAGTTCTGGAAGGCAAAATCCAATGTTCACTTGCAGACTGTAATTGGGAATCATTCTATTTAAAAGGACAGCTGTCGTTTAATATTCATTGAGCAGTCACCATGTTCTAAGTGTCTTATGAAGTATATATATGATGTGACATTTAAAAAGAGGAGACTGGTTTTTAGAGGAACCAGTTCCTGCTGATACTTGACTTGATGACCATATGGAAAAGGAGTAGAAGGGATTTTTGGTGCTTTAACTTACGCTAACTGAGAAAAAATGTGATGTAGACTGCCAAGATGGTGATCTGAAAAACCATTTACAATATTCAATTAACAACAATTAAGACACTCAGTGGGAAGCTCCTCACTGACTTGCTAAATAGCAAAAAAATTGGTACTTGGCATTCCCAGTGGGTGAGAGAAAAGATAATAAGTACCCAAAATGTAAAGACTATCAAAATGAAACCAATTATGACCAAATTATATTATACAAATAGAAGCACAGGTTGAATCAAAAATATTTAAGTTTTTGACAAGAAATATTAAAAAGAGATATAATAACATTTTAGCCATTAATTGATCATCGAATCAAGTTTAGTCTGGCAAGTCGGTTTCATAAATCTTCAAATTTTACCTTTTTACATCAGGGACCACAGCCTATTAAAACAACCTCATAATTTTAGGAGCTAGCAAAAGCTATTTTTCTGTTAATATAGTTAATAATGAACCATAACTGATCCTGTTACCGATAAACTTAAAAAAGAATCATTTAGTCCATCTTTACGCAATTATATAATCACAAAATATTAAGGCTAATTTGATTTATAATACTCAAGTTTAGTAATATTCAACGATTCTCCACCAACTAATTTTTTGTAGTATTTTTAAAAGATTTCTTTTTTTATTTCTTTATAGCTTTTTCCTCTCCTCCTCCATGTGTTTGAACACATACAATCAACTCTAGGTTTATAACAATCCTCCACTATCCAGATAAGGTGTAAGTGAGGGGTTGCTTATCTATGGTTGTAATGCAGTAAATCAAAAGCACAAAAGACTTGTCAGACATCATCTAATCCAAACTCCCTATCAGTAGATATATATATATATGTGTGTGTGTGATATATTTATTATCAGAGAGCTAAGCTCAATTAACCCCTTCATGTGAAACAACTCTGAAGAAGGCAGAAATCATAGCTAATCATACGATGTTAACATACAAGAGCATGTATATGCACATATATATACAAATATAAATGAATATATATATAAACAGTTTTCAAGAAATTGACCATATTTTTCTGTAGTCTCCTTTTTTTTCTTAATATGTTGCAAATATCTTCATAGTCAAATGAATAGGTATCAAGTTTACCAATTTAATGGCCACATAATAGTATGGATATAGTTTACCTCATTTGATTAATCCTCTGGGTTCAACATTTAGGCTGTTTCCAGTTACTTGTACATGTATCTTCACAAACTTATCTGATCATTTCCTTCATATGAATTTTTACAGGTCATAAGCCTTTATATATATATTGACAATTTGCCCTCCAGAAATGTGGTATCTTTTGCATTGCCATAGGCAATGCATGAGAGTGTCAACCCACACTCAGAACAACCCTGGTTTTTCCTAATCTGATAGATTAAAAGAGGTATTTAGCTGCCATTTGTGTTATTTGATTACTAAGTGTACTGGTTTGAAACTGTTGCATACCCCAGAAAAGCAATGTTCTTTAATCCTGATTCTACACATTATAGAGTAGGATCATTTGACAGGTTGTTTCCATGGAGATGTGACATATCCAATTGTGGATGTGATCTTTTGTTTTTTGGGTGTGATCTTTTGATTATATGGAGATGTGACTCCACCCATTCAAAGTCTTGGTTAGTTTACTGGAATCAAAAGAGCCAACACAGAGTTCAGACACAGACATTTGAAGATGCAAAGGAAAGTGCCAGAAGGACTTACAGAATCTGTGAGAGCTGTTTGAAACCAGAAACCAAGAGAGAAGCCCAGCAGATGCTGCCATGCACCTTCCCATGAAATGCTAAACAAGCCAGAACTCAGAGTTCTGCCTCAAAGAAGCTAAGAATGGACCAGCAGACATTGGCTTTCCCATGTGACAGAGGAAACCTGGATGCCATCTGGGCCTTTCTTTTTTAAGGTCAAGTTATTGCCTTAGTTTGGATATTTTTATGGCCTTACAACTGTAAACTTATAACTTAATAAATCTCCTTATAAAAGCCAATCAATTTCTGGTATATAGCATTCCAGCAGCATTAGCAAACTAAAACACTAAGTAAGGTTGAAAATGCTTTCACATGTTTATTGGTTATTCTTTCTTTGTAAATTCCTAAGTCATGTTCCTTGTCCATTTTTACATAGTAAGGATAGTAGCCTTTTGTTAGTTACAGATACAAAATTGCAAATACATTTCTCAGTCTATATTTGTTTTTTAAATGTATTCACAGCATTTTTATCTGGCTATTTTTGCAAGTTGGTTTTTTCAGATAAATATTAGAATCACTTTTGACAAATTTCAAAACAACAAATCCCTTTGAGAGAGCTATGAAGACTGTAGATTTTTAAAAATAGTTTTTAAATGGCTGTAATTTTCAGTGCAGACTCTTGTGTACAGGAGTGCTCTCTACAGTTCTTTCGTTCATGGAGTGCCTCTGTATGAAATGCGCTATAGCCACTGTGGCATATTAGAATGTTTACATTCTTCAGAGCTATGAAAAACAAATGAAACAATAACTATGCAAGGCTAAATATGAGCAAACATAAGAAAATAGGATGGCAGCAACTTTGGAGTTTGAAATCTGAATAATTGATCAGTGGGACTTATGGGAAGATGTGTGGCTGTTGGCAAGCCAGTTCTTTGCTTCAACGGACTGGTTTATCCGGGAGATTAGAAGAATGTGCCACTGTCCAATTACATCCCATGTCTTCTTTCAAATATATATATCTATTCTGACCCAGTAATGAACTCATGTATGGAGCAGAGCACTTACTTGATCCTACTAATTCTGGCAATCAAGATATCTTCTTCACTCAAGTAAAAGCTATGACCTGATCTAACGCCCTTTACTAAGGAGAATGTCTGTCAACCTCTAAGATTTCCATCAAAATCATAGTTTGCCAAGGTGTAAGCTGACCGCAGCCTTCATAGGCTGGCTCAGCCAGCTGGCAGGCCCTGGCCACCACTCTTCCCAGGCAATCAGCCAACAACCCAGTACTCTGAGCAAGATTTCTTCCCACTGCAACATGTTTTTTTTTTCTTTTGAGGTGTTAGCCACATTCTGTTAATTGGGACCTTTTGCAGTCTTTCGGGCACTTTGAAGTACCCTTTCTCCCATCAATTTCTGGTGAAAATTTATAGCAGTCCTTGTCACCCATGTCTTCAGCAGGAAATCTGTAAAAAAGACTGAAGTTGACTTTTCTTTTTCTTTACCTAACTCATAGCAGAAATGAGGCAGGAGAACTGTCAGTCATTTCTAAGGATGCCAATTTTCACTGCTTGACAATGTCAAATATGAAACTCCAGCTATCTGATGGCCTGCCTGTGTACAGCCCATCCCCCAGCTCTATGGTAAGTGTTGAACTGCAGGGTTTAGGGCCCTTTGCTAAGGCATGATAATTTAGGGAAATAGCTCATCAAAATTGGCTGGGTGCCCTGTTTTCATATTATCCAGACAGAAGTCACTGAACCACAACTTGGCTGCTTAGAAACAGGCACTGTCAGGGAGGGGGGTGAGGGAACCATGAATAGTTAGCCAGTTACCCGCATTCAATCATGCAGTGTCCTTTATGATCAAGGGTACACTGATACATGTTAAATTATGCCTGAAGCGAGGTCTGGAAGAGCACTCAGATTTGCAGTCTGAACTCTGCTCGTCCCCAGCCGAGTGACCTGGAACAAGCCCCTAAGCCCCTTTGAACCAAAGTGCTTCACATGGGAGAGAGAGGTCATATAGATGACTTCTGGGTGAGTGCCTGATTGAGGAGCCACATTAGTCATCTCTATGTCCAGATACATCCCATGTCTAAACAGTCATTCTTCAAAACTGTAAACTTACAATTCATTTGGTACTTTCTAAGGTAGCATACTTGGTTCAGCAGCGTCTATGCTCGGCCTCATCTTAACAAGTTCACATCCTCCTTGTGGGTCAATAAAATGAGGGCATAAATACCCACAAGGTAAGGTGATAGATGCCCAGAGTGAGGTTTGGAAAAATCCTTCCCAGCTCTTTTGTTCTAAGACTGACTCTGTGATATCCACTGGAGAGAGCAAGCTATGCGTCATGGAAGAATTGGCACTTGATGAGTACCTTGAATAAACAGCAAGATTTCCAAAGGCAGAGATGAAAAGAGAGGGAATTCTAGGCAGAGACATCAGAATAAACACAGATGCAGAGAAGAAAGTTGACACCATGTATCACTTGAGATGTTCTGTAGATTAGGACGTGGACTTCCATAGTACCGTTGTGAAAGATAAGGCTGGCTTAAAGCGTAATGTCAGGGACCTTGAGTGCTTGGAGTCTGTGCATCACTCAGAAGGAAGTGAGACTCCACCAAAGGGAATTTCATGAAAAAGATCTTTACCAAATGATTGGTAAGAGACTTTTTATTTTTCAATTAGCCGTTCAATTATCCATTTTGAGAAATTACAAAAATGACCCCAATTCTCCATCCTTCCCTGTGTCTACAATTTTTGCAAGGCAACTTTGCAGCTTTTGCCATCAAGAGGTTGCATCTGTTTCCTACCCCTGGAATCTGGGCTGGACTTGGGATTTGCTTTGGCCAAGAAAAAGTGGTGAAAATGATGGTATGACAGTTCTTACCCCTCAAGAAGGCTTCTGGGCTTCTGTTCTGTCTTGGAATCTTCATAAGTCTCCTGGCGAACAAGCTCAGAAGAATCTGCTGGAGGGTACGGCCATGTAGCTGAGCTGTTCCAGCCGAGGGCATCTTCAACCTGTCATCCTCCAGCTGAGCTCACTGCTGACCACATATAAGTGAGCCCAACCTGGACAGATGGGCTGATCAGTTGGGCCTAGTCCAAACTGCCACCCCACAGCATTGTGAGTTTAAATAAATGGTTGTGGTTCTAAGTCACTAAATTTAGGGATGGTTTGTTATGCAGCAAAATTTAATATACATGTAACTTATGTCAATTGACAAAGTTCTTTAAATAATGAGGTCCTTATGCTGACCTAAGACATGCCAAATAATAGCAACAACAAGTGACAAAAATCAAAGCTCTGAAATGTTAAGTACTTTACCCACTATCCTATAGCCAATAAGTGGCCTTGCTAGGTTTTGGCCCAGTCTAAGAAGAGCCTATATTCCTTCCACAACACCATCTTACATTTCTGTATGTATAGTCAGTTGGCTGTTGAATTCAGGAACATATGGAAAACAATATTGTGTTTAAATCATCCAACTAACAATTACTTCTCTATAACATTTGTCCAGTATTCGATTCTGCAAGATTAATGTGAAACCACCATTAGAGACTGTGATCCAGGTCATTTTCCCTGGAGCTTGTGTTTTATGTTATCCCAAACTGGCCTGCCATATTTTTGTTAAGAAATTTTTGTTAACATGATGTGAATCTTTTTAGGAAAGGAAGGCAATTGGCTTCATCACTGTTTCATCACAACGAAGGTATGACATCAGAGGAGAGGGTTACTTCTCTCTTTTTTAAATTCCAAAGGCTTGCCCAGATTACAAACTAAATCCCAAATATTCCCATCAAAAAATCAAAGATTGAAATATTTTTCCTGCTTTTTTCAGATTCCTGGATCTTGGGTCTTTCTTGACCCAATTCTATCATTTGGATGGTTTGAATGGTTTTCATTCAGTCCAAACTCCTCTGTGTGTAAGATAAATAGTACATTCTATCTCCCTTTGGGAAGAGTAGAAAGAATATATCATGAAAGCTTTGTGGAAGGGAATGGAAAGACTTCTCCAAAATTACCTTCAGACAACATTAATGGCTTCCTGAACCAAAATACCTGGCAACAACAAATCTCATTTGTTTGGAATCCATGTTAAGGTATTAATTTATCTATTTCACAAATATTTATTGAAGACCCAGACAGCACACCATGCTAGGTGTAATAGTACATCAAAAGATGACTCTGGATATTCAAATGTAGGTTTAAGCTAAGCATTTTAAATAATAAAAGCAACACATGCATATTTTGTAGAAAATATGGAAGACATAGAAAAGGACAAAGAATTAAATTAAAAATCACCTATGTTGTTTGTTAATAGACTTTGAAGGCACCATCTCATCCAGCACACAATATCAAAGATGTAAACTCGGATGAATGCAGAAGCAATCACTGATTAGCTCAAAGCAACATTTAAATTGATCTTTCCAGTGAAAAGGCATTAGAAAAAGCAATCTACAAAACACCTGTTTAGATGCACTAGAATCAAGAATTAGGTTCTTCAGGGAATGAGGCATTTTCAGCAGCCTTCACTCCAATAAGAAGTAATAGAGCTTAACATTTTTATTACTGTAATCATGAATATTTGAAGGGGCCAGGGAAAATGTTCACACCCACCTCATCTTGAAGATGAGGCAACTCCCTTAAGCCACGTACTTACTTAGCATAGGCTGGAATTTGGAGTAGGGATATTTTGCAGGATTTTCTACTGATACTTCATTAAAGAATCTGGGCCACAGTGGCTAGGGTGGGCCACAGTGGCTCAGCAGGCAGAGTTGTCGCCTGCTATGCTGGAGACCCGGATTTGATTCCCAGTGCCGCCTATGCAGAAAAAAAAAAAAAAATCAATAGTGTTAAAGAATCTGGGCTCTAGACTTTGGAGTATAAGAAAATAAATTGTCTCGACCACGTGACCCAAGAAGGCCCAGGTGGTGTATGTGACTGGTGCGGAGACTGAAGGGGTAAGCTTGTGCACCTACCAATGCCAGGTCAATCTGAAGCCACCGAGGCAAGGCATTGCACAACTCCAGGGAGTATCACTCACAGAGATTGTGATGGGAATGTCAATTGGGAACATGGCTTCCCTCCTTGCTGCCCACTCTCTAGATATCTTCCTATTATAATAAGAAGAATTAGCATTTACTGAGTGCTTACTATGTGCCAGATGTCATGCATTTCGTGAGCAAACCCCTTCGATTCCTTACATTCATTCCATGACCTTGGTAGTATTATTATCACCATTTTATAGATAGCAGGATGGCCAAATATATAAACTTATTATCTAACTGGGCCACTTTTGAGAGAGAAAGGGGCTCTACTAATGACACTGGGACAACAGGTGTAAATGGAACCGACTCAGGCAAACCAGCGCATGTGGTCCTGCTACAGATAAGGGCACCCAAGCACAGCGTGCTAGCTTGCTCAAGATCAAGTAAGTGGCCTAGCCAGGACCCTTTGTATTGTCAGCTTCAGAGTTTTTCCAGTCAACAGTTCTGTATCTTTGTGTCAGTCCTTCTGAATTTAATGGCTTCATCTATAAAATGAGAGTTATGGAATCTACTTCACGGAGTGATGTATGGATTGGATCAGGGCAAAGTACCTATTGCAGGCAGGAGCTCAAAGCCACAGTCTTTGCTGAGCAGCTCAAAGCTGCAGTCGCTCAATATACCTCAGCTCCCTTTCTCTAGCTTTTCGCTAGATCCCAGGCTTCTGCGTGACCTAGCAAACCCCTTCATTTCTTCAGCTGTCAGTTGCCTCAATCATGGAAGGACGGGGTTGGATTAGCATGGAAACATCCTTTTACATTATTTCTTTCTTTGGTACCTGTGAAGTTTAGGCATATTCACCCACATGCAGCAGGAGAAACGCACCTTTCCTCTGCTTATAGTTCAGAGAAATGATTTCCTTTTGCTATTTTCATTTCCTAGTATTTTCTCTAGGATGCTGAGAAGGGTAGGTGTGGAAAGACTTTTCTCTTCCCCTCATTCTCTTCCTTCCATTGCCTTCTGCTTATGCTGAAATTCCTCACAAGCCTTTCCTTAATTGGGGGCCAAAATACTAGAGAAAAAGCTAAAGTGCAGGGCAAGAAGCGTTGGGTTTGGTTGGCTTGAATTTCCCTCCTTGCAGCCTCATGTCTTGACAGAGACCACCAACTTTCTGTACAAGGAGAAACAAGCCAATAAGACGCACGCAAAGTTCACAATTACAATGCCAAAGCAGGAACCACTTTTCCTAAGAATAAACACTGAGAATTAAACACCTTACTGAATCAAAGGCAGTTGGAGGTGATAAAAGCATACGAAGCTTGTGGTGTGAGATGGTTCTTTGTGATCGCCCCAAATCCTCCCAGCGGTGTGGCCTCCAAAACAGGCAAGGACACCTAGGCATGTGTTTTCCTTGCCCCCTCCCCCCACCGCCTTTCTTCAAGAGATTCTGATTGAACCCCAAGCATGTTATGAACCAGGAATTATGCTAGGTTCTGAGGGTAGAATAAAACAAAAATCGACACAATGCCTGCCTTCACTGAGCTTCCTCTGTGGTAGTGAGAGAGATGTGAGTGCAATAATCACACAAACACGTGTCAGATCACGACTCAGAAGGGCGCCAATAAGGAGAAGTCCTGGTGCCATAGAGAGGTCTGCCCTGGTTAGGGAGCTGGGGAAGGTCTTTCTGAGGAAGTGACAAGTCTCCCGCTGAGACGGGAAGGATGAGTCTGCATTCCGGGCAGAGGAAGCAGCTTGTGTAAAAGTCCTGAGGTGGGAGGAAGCTGGGAGAGTTTGAAGAACTGAAAGAAGGGCAGAGTGTCTGGAGTCCTGAGAACCAAAGCAGGAGGCTGCAAGAAGAGGCTGGAGGGGGAGGCGGGGCCCAGACCCAGCTGGGCCTCTGAAGGCCTTTTTTAAGAATTAAGGCTTAACCTAAAAGCCACTGGGAACTTTTCTAAGCGTTTTCAGCAGAAAGGTGATGAGATCAGAGTTTATTTTGAAAAGACAACTCCAGGAAAGTTCATTTAAATGAAGCAAGAAAGGAAGGTAGGGAACAATAAGAAATCATAATAGCTAATGTTTTTTATGTGACATTAAGGACCGAGAGTGGAGCAAGTATTGCTCTGTGAGCTTTATTCACACTATCTCATTTAATCTTCACACCATGCCACAGGCCAGGTACTGTTACCTGCCTCTTTTCACAGAAGAGGAAATTGAGACACAGAGAATAACTAGGCCAGTGTCGGTTGGCTAGTAAGTTCTGGAACCAGACTTTGGCCCAAGTGGTCTGCCTCTAGAGCCCACTGCTTGGAATGTGGTGGCGTGTGCACCAGGATGGCGTCAGTGGACAGACCTAGGAGCAATTAACTGGGAAGAAGTGAGGAGACTCAGTCTGGCTGTGGGTATGAAGGAAGTCCCAGGTTTCTTGGTGCATAAGAAGATGGAGAAGAACGGAACTCGGGGTGTAGGAGAGCTTAGGAGAGGCCAGGTTTGAGGTGCAAAGCATAGTTTTCGCCTGGATACTTAATTACAGCTCTGGGTCTAAGGAAAAGGAAACAGCTTGGATAAACCATAATGGGCACTCAGGTTTTCTTGTTTTCCTTCCCTCTTACTGGGCATTCCATGAGATCCACTTAGAACTACTTTCTATCTCTTCTTTTTAAAACTAGACTTATGCCATTTCCTTTTCTGCCTTTTCAAATTTATTCAATTTGATGGTCACTTCTTTTACTTTCACTCTGACTGCGTTCCTAGAACTTCTGAAGTTTGTTTGGATTCACATGCTCATGGATTCCATCCTCCCCCATCCCCCCTCTCAGAATTAATCTAAGCAAATGGCCATGCTTTCTAGCTCCCAAACACTTCCTCTTCTGCCAGCAGACATTCTTAATTCTGACGCTGATCAACCTCAGAATGTATATGTCACTTTATTTCAACAGAGCACTTTACACAGCTACATGGTGAAATTTCCGAAGCAATAGAGTCTGTATTTGTCTATAGCTGCCACTAAAATATATTTTTAATACCCAGTTACCACACTCCTGCCTCAGGAATAATTTTTTGAAAACTTGCTAAAGAGCACGCTTCACAAAGATTTCTGGGTCATACTACTGGATTACAAAGACCAATTTGGCAGAGCCATTCTCTCTTTCTCTCTCTCACGCACGCACACACAGAGTTTTAAAAGGGAAGATGAGGGCATGTACTGTTGCAAAAGTTTTTTGAATTGTAAAATATATTACCAGAGGGACAGCTCTAACAAATTAATCAGAATTCTAATCCTAATTCTGTAGAGTTATTGCTATTCTGGCTAAGCTATTTCCCTCTAATAATTCCACAAAGGCAGTAAGCCTCCATTTATGATTTTTTTTTTAATGCATGTGAAGTGGTGGTTGACCAAGCATTCATTAATTCATGCAATGATCACTGAGCATTTGCTACAAGCCAGAGGCTGTGGTAGGGGGCATAGTGGTGTTCAAAGGGGACATATGTTCCATCTTCAGTTTCTCTGGAGGAGACGTCACAGAAGCAGTTACGGTAGCAGCTTTGACAGAGGAAGCACAGGGACTTTGGAGGTCAGGAGAGGGCCCTCTAACCTAGCGTGGTGGGCATCAAGCCAGAGTTCTGGAGGAAAAGAGTTTTAAGCTGAGAACTGAAGGATGAATAGAAGTTAACTAGGAGAAGAGAAGAAGAAAAGAAACTTCAGGCAGAGGGAGCAACATATTCAAAGACTTAGAAGTGACCAAGAACATAGGGTATTACAAAACTTGAAAGTCAGTAGTTAACGGCTCTTAAAAAGTAAGGAGGGAGTGGGGGGTGGGGAGAGGATGAGACCAGGTCATACAGGACCTTGAAACCATGTTTCAGAATTTGGAATTGATCCTAAGGACAGAGGAAAGCCATGGGAAAGGTGGAAACAGGGGGTGTGGAAAACTGACCGAGGAGGGAAAGACTGGAAGCAGGCAGAGCGGTTAGGAAGCTGATGTAACGTCAGAGAAAAAGTGGTGGACTAAGCTCTGAGAGTAGCCAAGGCAGCTGATTCAAAAGGATAACTGGAAAGGTGGCTATAAGAGAGCAGAGGAACTGGAAGATGAGAAGAAAACTCCCATCTTTGACTTCACTAACCAAGCGGATGACAGAGTATTCCCTGAGAGACGACACTGCAGAGCTGACGAGTTTGGGCAGGCTAAGTTTGAGGTGCCCGTGCTAGATGTAGAAGGAAGGTGATCAGTGTATAGTTAGAGTGAGGAGTGGGATCTGGACCAAAGCTATAGGAATGGTAACTGAAGCCCCCGAAGGAATGGATGAGTGCTTAAGAAAAAGTGTAGAATGAGAAGAGAAAAAAGTCAAGGACAAATCCTTGAAAAAACTACCATTAATTGTTTTAAAATTTCTATTTCTGAAAAATTTTATTGAAATAAAATCTATATCACATAAAATTTGCAATTTTAGCCATTTTAAGAGTGCAATTCAGTGGCATTAATTACATTTACAATGTTGTACAACCCTCACCATTGTTTCCAAAAATTTTCATCACTGCAAACAGAAACTCTGTACTCAATAAGTAAAAGTCTTTGATTCCCCCTTCTCTAGACCCTGCTAACCTCTGATACTTCTGCCTCTACAAATTTGCCTGTCTAGATACTTCATATAAGTGCAATCATACAACATTTATCCTTTTGTGTCTGGCTTATTTCATTTAGCATAATGTTTTCAAGACCAATCCATGTAGCATGTATCAGAACTTCGTTCCTTTTTTATGGCTGAATAATATTCCACTGTATTATATACCATATTTTATCTATTCATCTATTGATAGACACTCAGTTATTCTACTTTTCAGCTATTGTGAATAATTCTGCTATGAACACTGGTGTAAAAGTGTCCTTTTTAGGTCCTGTTTTTAGTTCTTTGGGGGGTATATACCTAGAAGTCAAATTGCTGGGTAATGTAGTAATCTATATTTAACTTTTTGAGGAATTGCCAAATTGTTTTCCACAGCAACTGCACCATTTTACATTCCCACCATCAAAGTACAAGATTTCCAATCTCCCTCAACCCTGTTATTTTCCATCCTTTTAATAAAAGCCATCCTAGCGGTGTGAAGTGGTATCTCATTGTGGTTTTGAACTGCATTTCCCTTATGACTAATGATGTCAAGTATCTTTTCATGTGTATATTGGCAATTTGTATATCTATTTGGAGAAAACTATTCAAGTTCTTTGCCCACATTTGAACTGAGTTGTTTTGTTTTTTGTTGTTGTTGAGTTGTAGGAATTCTTTATATATTCTGGATATTAAACTCTTATCAGATATACGGTTTCCAAATATTTTCCCATTTTATAGTTTGTCTTTTGACTTTCCTAATAATGTCCTTTGATACACAAAAAAGTTTTTCATTTCGATGAAATTCAATTTATTTTTTTCTTTTGTTACTTGTGCTTTTGGTGTCATATCTAAGACTCCATTGTCCAATTAAAACTCATGAAGGTTTACCCTGTTTTACTTCTGAAGTTTATAGTTTTACCTCTTATATTTAGGGCATTGATCCATTTTCAGATTTTTTTTTTTTTTTTTTTTTTTGCATGGGCAGGCACTAGGAATTGAACTGGGTCTCCAGCATGGCAGGGGAGAACTCTGCCTGCTGAGCCACTGTGGCCTGCCCTATTTTAAGATGATTTTTTTATGTGACACGAGGAAGGTGTTCAAGTCCATTCTTTTGCATGTGGCTATCCAGTTTTCTCAGCACCATTTGTTGAAGAGATTGCTCTTTCTTTCCCCATTGAGTGGACTTAACACTGTTGTTAAAATCAGTTGGTCATAGGTGAGTGGGTTGATTTCTAGACTCTAAATTTTATTCCATTGATCTTTATGCTTATACTAATACCAATACAACACTGTTTTGGTTCTGTAGGTTTATAGTAAGTTTTGAAACTGAGACGCTTGAGTACTCCAGTTTTGTTCTTCTTTTTCAAGATTGTTTTGGCAAAATTAATTTTTATGGGAAGGGCAGAGGAGAGCAAGGCTACAAAGATGTGAGCCAGAGAATTAGAGGGGCAAACCAGAAGAAAGTGGTGTTGTGGTAGCCAAGGAGAGTGTCCAAGGCCACCAAAATATTAAGAAAAATATACAGGCTAACTAGTGGCTTTTAGTAATATGACAGTCACTGGTGATTTTGCAAAGGCAAATTCAGCACTGGGGGCTGGTGGCAATAGATGGTGTAGACAACTCTTTCAAGAAGTTTAGCCATAGAGGGGAGAAGTGCAGGGGCATTTGCTGGTGGGTGGCTCAAGATTTAACGGACTCTCGTAAATTTAAATATTAATGACAAGAATCAAGGATGGAAAGAGGGGCTCAGAGTTTGGCAAGGACTAGTGGGACACTGGGGATGGCATCTGGGACTGGGGAAGGAAAAGAAAAAGAGGGTATAGGTTGGTTGTAGAAAGGAGTTGAAGATTTTCTTACTGATGATTTTCTTTTCTCTGTTGCTAGAAGGCAGGATTATCTCTTAAGAATGATGAGGATGGTAGGGTAAGAGAGAATGGAGAAGGTTTTCTGTTTTTGTTTTTTTTTTTACATGGGCAGGCACCAGGAATTGAACCCGGGTCTCCAGCATGGCAGGCAAGAACTCTGCCACCGAGCCACCGTTGCTCACCCAGGTTTTCCTTTTTGTAAAGAAAAAAATTAACCCGTATTTTTTAATTAAAAAAAGAGATACTTACACACGTATGATGGTTTGGTTCATGTGTCAACTTGGCTAGTACGGTGCCCAGTTGTCGCCAAGCAAGCACTGGCCTGTCACTGCAAGGACATCTATGGCTGATTACATCTGCAATCACCTAAGGGGAGTGTCTTCCTCAATGAGAGAATCCAATCAGCTGGATTTAATCCAATCAGTTAAAGATGTTCAAGGGAGAGGTGATGATTTCAGCAGCCAGAACCTCCATCTCTGTTTTAGCCGGTCAGCCTTTCCCATGGATTTCATCGAACACCTTCATCATTTTTGCCAGTCCTTGGCCTGCCCTACAAAATTTGGACTCATGCATCCCTACAGTTGTGTGAGACACCTTTATAAAATCTCATACTTAGAGGGATCTCCTGTCAGTTGTTTCCCCAGAGAACCTTGACTAATACAACATGGTTTAAACAAATTCAAAAGAGTAAACAGTGAAGTGTAAGTCTGTGTGTCACCTCACCTTGCAGCCCTTCAACCTCTCTCCGTGGAGAAAAATCACGGTGGCCTGACTCTTGTACCTCCTTTCAGAGACAGTTTATGTACTGTCTGAGCCACAGCTTTTCACTTTCACCTGTGGATATGGCTCCACATATTATGAGCTATACTTTCTTTAACCAGGTCCTTATGAATTGCTGCAGTGAGCATCCTTATATACACATCTTTGTTCACATATGAAAGTTTATATGCAGGAAAAATGTGTCAGTGTGGAATGGCCTTCTAAAGAGGCTGTATCAGTTTTCTTTGTGCTACTCTACCCCATCACAGACCATGCACTGCATTAGTTAATATTTTTAGTTTTCATTTAGCAAATATTTTTATATTTGCCAATTTGATTAATGAAGAATGATATCTTGTTTTACTTTCATTTCTTTAATTGTAGAGGAAAATAATTATTTCGTATATTTGAAAGCTAATTTTTTTTTCTTTAAAAGTGTTCATATCCTTGCCCATTTTCCTATTAGGTTGGAATCTACTGCAATTCCTTTTGGGGTCTTTTTACTACTGGCTTTTAAGAATGGAGAAAGTTTGCAAAAGACTTGCTGGAGAAGAGAGGAAAGGGCTGAAGAGGGGTGGGCCCCAGCAGGACCAAGCTCTAACACTCTGCCAGCAGGAGCTAAATGCAGAGCTCTGTAGGTGCCCCTTAAATTGAGTGGAATTCAATTGTGTTTCTTCCTCCAAAAGGTTTACAGTTCCCTGAGGGCATTGCTGACCAAGAGGCCTGCAGGTCAAAGTAGAAAGGAAGGAAACCCCCATTCTTTGTGTTCCTATTGTCCAGCATGAGTTGTGTGGGGGGAAAAGCCTACAGAGAAGCAGGTGGCTCAATAAAAACAGTCTCTGGAAGTGGGGTGAAGCTGCCTGAATTCCTGAGCCAGCTTGAAACCCCTACACCTGACTGCCCTTGGGAAGGGAGTTCCGGTCCTCCTTGCTGGGCTTTTGGTGTTCACCGGTGGACACCAATTTCAGGTCCTTCATCTAAATGGTGCCGTGACATTCCAGACCAGAGGCTATCCTGGTCTATATGAGCTCTGCTCTGTAAGAACATTCTGGACACAGTTGTCTGCCCAGCACAAGCTGGGCACCTGCACAGAAACTCTCACAGCTGGGGCGAGCCTTATCTGCACATAAACCTGAGCTGAAGGACTCAGAGAGCAAGAGTTAAGAGGGCTGAGAGTGCAGGGTGTTTTACATCAATATTAAATTTCTTGAACTTGATAATTGTACTAAATGTTATCATACAAGTGAGTACCCTTGTTTTTAGGAAATATACATGAATGTATTAAGTGTAAAGGAGCATGATGTATGCAACCTACTCTCAAATGCTTAGAAAATCATAGATAAACATATGGATAGAATGATATAACAATACAGCAAATGTTAAAAGTTGGTTTTAAAAATTGATAGCTAGGTAGGGAGTATGTTGGAATTCTCTGTATTATTCTTTTGCAACTTTCCTGTAAGTTTGAAATTATTTCAAATTAAACAGTTTTTTTTTAATGATTGTTTTGGTTTGCTAAGGCTGCTGGAATGTAATAAACCAGAAATAGAATGGCTTTTAAAAAGGGAATTTATTAAGTTGCAAGTTTATAGTTCTAAGGCCATAAAAATGTCCAAACTAAGGCATCCAGACAGAGATACCTTAACCCAAAAAGGCTGATGGGTCCAGAACACCTCTGTCAGCTGGGCAGGCATGTGGCTGGAATCTGCTGGTCCTTTGGCTTCTTGTTTCAAACAGCTTCTCCAGGGGCATTTTCTTTCTGCATCTACAAACTTCTGGGTCTTGTGTTGGCTCTGAAGCTTTTTCCAAAAGTGGTTCCCTCTTAAAGGACTCCAGTAAGCAACCCCACCTTGAATGGGTGGAGACACATCTCCATGGAAACTACCTAATCAAAAGGTCCCACCCACAATACAGCTTTGCAGAAACAACTTAAACCAAAAGATCCCATCCAACAATATTGAGTGAAGATTAAAGAACCTGGCTTTTCTGGGGTACTCAACAGTTTTGAACCAGTCCAGTGATCTAAGAAATAAAGGCTAGAAATATTTTTCAATGATTTATTAAAGCATATTGTTGACTCCAAAAGCAGGCTCATCTGCCCAACGTCCACAGAAGTCAATACTGTGTGGGGACCCAGGACCTGGGATTCCTCTCCATATGGAAAGCCGGTCATTTCATGTAGCTGCCTATATGACCAAGTTCATCAAATCCCTTGCATTCCCCCACCCCCTTTTTGAAAAGAAGCACTAAACTTCATTTTTAACAGCAGGTCAGCATCATGGAAGATCCTCTCCTATTTCATGGTAAGCTATCATTAAAATTCAAGTCTAACTCTCTGCCTAGTGTGTTCTTTTGTTTTCAGGCTGCCCTGACCCAAGCCATCTAAGAGCTGGGTTGGAACAATTGGTGAACCAGTCAGGAGACCAAGGAGCTTACTGGCTGTAGCAGGCATGAGTCTTGGGAAGGGAGACTCGGTGGGGATAATCCCAAATTGACCTTTATCATCCATGTGGGGAGGGTAGCTGCCCTCCCAGACAAAAGGGGACCTGAATAAGAGATGGGGACAGTAGGCCAATTAGTGGCAGCCATAGCATAGCCCCAGTTAGAAGCCCTGAGAATGACTACCATGGCAGAACAAGTGGCAAAAGCCACAGCACACCATTTGGAAGCAGTTTGGGAAGCAAAGGATAAAGTAATGCCACCTTTATATACAGCAATTCCAAAGCCTTTACTTCAAGGACTTAGCATTCACTATATTGATGATGTCATGTTAACCAGTAACTCTCTTTAAGAACTAAAAGAAGCCTCAGATTCACTGTTATCTCACCTTGAGAATCAGGGATGGGCAATTAATCACAACAAACTACAATGACTTGGTTGCTCTGTCAAATTGTTAGGTGTTGTATGGTTAGGTAAGACAAAAATTATTCCTTCTTCAGTAATTGATGAGGCACAATGTTTCCCCTATGCCACATATGTCAAAAAAACTGATGGCTTTCTTGGGGTTCTTGGGATATTGGAAACCTTTTGTTTCTCAGTCCAAATGTTAAAACCTTTGTATATGCTAATTAGAAAAGGTTGTACTGGGAACTGGGAGGACCTCCAGTAGGCTGCTTTTGAAAAAGCATAAAGGGCAATAGAAGAGGCACAAGCACTGGGGAGGATGTAGAATCAGACCTGTCCTGTGAATTGGATGTAGCCAGCACTGATATTAGCTTTGGGTGTGGTCTGTGGCAGAGGTAACATTCTAAATGAATGCCCCTTGGTTTTTAGTCAAAATTATGGAAAGGGGCAGAATTGAGATACAGCCCCCTGGGAAAGCAATCATGCGCTACTTATAAGGCTTTATTGCAAATAGAGGGACTGATGCAAAGATGCCTAGTCACCGTGAAAACGGCCATCCCTATTCATAGTGAATAACTGACATGGCTTCTAAACCATGCTCATCAGTGCCCAACTGAGCATACTCATCAAATGGAAAGCCTACCTGCTACAGCAAAGCATTCTCAATACCAGTGCTGTAAATGTAGAAACGCATGAGATTCTCAGACCAGAATCCTATATAGAAGATTCAACAGCTAAAGTTGCTGCACCTAAAATAGCTGTCAAGATGCCCACTGTAAGTATGCACAGGTACCACCCCTGAAGCTGCTTGGTATGCTTGTGAACAACCTCCCACATGGACAGCTGTGGCAGTGCAACCCCAAACTGACACTATATGGTGGGAGAATGGCGTGATGCAAAGCAGTCAATAGGCTAAGTTAAGAGCAGTATGGATAGTAGTAGTGTACAAGCCAGGAGATGCACTATCTGTATTGACAGCTGGGCTGTTTACAAAGGACGTACGACCTGGATGGCAACCTGGAAGCAGGAAAAATGGACAGTCATAAGTTACCCCCTCTGGGGACAAGAATTGTGGAAAGATATCTGGGATACCTGCCAACAATGAGAGTTCCAGCTGCCAATCACATGCTAGAAGTCAGTGGATTTCACTGGAGAGTGACCTTCATGCTTCCTGCATCAACCACATAAGCTACCACACCACAGGAAACATGTCAGCCAGCCACAAATCCTGGTGACCCAGTGGCAAGTGGATTACATTGGTCTCCTTCTGCTCCCAGAGGGTATGAAGTATGCTTTTACTGCTGTGGACACAGCTACAGGATTGTTGTTAGCATTCCCAGTGGGGAAGGCTAACCCATGGGCAGGCATCAGATGTTTGGAGAAAGTAAGTGCTCTTTTTCCACTGTCTATTTGCCTATACAAATAGACAGTGATCAGGGGAACCCTTCCCCTAGGCAGATAGCCCAGTCCTGAGCCATGGGTCAGAACATCACGTGGATGTTCCACTTGCCCTGCAATCCCACAGATGGAGGCCTTACTGAAAGAATAAATGATTTATTAAAGGAACAGATAAAAGGTGGTAAGAGGGCCTTGCAACAGTGGACTAAGAAACTCTATTAAGCCTTACTTCACTTGAATGCAATGGTATAGGCTGTGTCCCCAGCTCCTACTGAAATGCTAATGGAAGGACCAATGCAAGTTCCAAGAATACAAACTAAAATGCCAGTTGCTTTACTGCTAGAAAGTGGGAATAATAATAATTTGTTGTTATATATTGTGCCAGTTTGAATCTGTGATGGACCCCAGAAAACCCATGTCCTTTAATCCTCATTCAATATTGGTGGGTGGGAGCATTTTGATTGTTCCCATGGAGATGTGACCCACCCAATTGTGGGTGGTAACTTTTGATTAAATGATTTCCATGGAGGTGTGTCTCCACCCATTGAAGGTGGAGTTGCTTACTAGAATCCTTTAAAAGAGGAAACATTTTGGAGACAGCCAAATGAGAAAGCCTTTTGTACAGCCACGAGAAAGCCAGCAGATGCTGCCATATTCACCATGTGCCCTACCAACTGAGAGAGAAACCCTGAACTTCATCGGCCTTCTTGAACCAAGGTATCTTTCCATGAATGCCTTAGATTGGACATTTCTATAGACTTGTTTTAATTGGGACATTTTCTCAGCCTTAGAACTATAAACTAGCAACTTATTAAATTTCCCCTTTTAAAAGCCATTCCGTTTCTGGTATATTGCATTCAGGCAGCTAGCAAACTAGAATACCTATGCTTCAGATCACACAAGCTGGGGAAGATGAGGTCCTTCAGCCTTTTTGCTGGTCTATCCAGTTGCACTGGTTAGAAATCTTAAGCCCATGGGGAATAGGAGTCATCTAAAACATTATACCTGTTACTAATCTTGGGCCTCCGATTCCCATGGGAACCTAATGTGCCCACAATCGATCCCAATGTTGGGTTTACACAGCCTTGCCATTTTCAGGCACTACCAGCCTTCCTTAAACTGTGAACCCTGAGAACGGGACTGCATGAAATACCTTGCTGGACTGGCAGAATTCGGCACATTGGAAAATCTAAAAAAGAATCTTCTCGTTTACAGGACATTGAATGTGGAGACAGCCCTATGTCCCTGCTACCTTATATAGCTCTTTACCCCATACTTCTATCAGGACATGGTTTAGTTCCCTTTCTTGGCCATGGCAGCATCTCTTTGTGGGGTGGTTATCTCCGGGGGGGGGTGGGGGACGGTTCCTAGGGCTCTGGTGTCTCTTATACTGTTGTTGTGGGATAGGGATGCAGGGTCTGTCCCATAGGCAGTGCTTTCTGCTGCGTGGGGTGGGTTGTGGGGATCCAGGGCCTGGGCTTCCCCTCCATATTGAGAGCAGTTGATTTCATGTGGCTGCCTACATGATCAGGACAGACGTTAAAGGTCACAAACCCCTTGCACTCCACCCGCCTCCTTTGTGGAGCCTTGCCCTTCACTTCCTATGGCAGGCAGGCACCATGGAAGAGCCTCTCCTGTTTGTAATTCCTAATTAAAATTCATGTCTAACTCTCCACCTAGCACATTCTTTGGTCTTCGCACTGCCCTGACCAAGCCCTCCAAGAGCTGGGTTGGAACATATCGTGACACCAGGATTTCAAGATGAGAAAGAGTATCCTGACTAGTTGACCAGCAAGGAGACCAGAAGAAAATCCTCAGATCAGTCACAGAGAACAAAACAGCATCTGGGGTTTTATATTGCGTGGGGAAGGCAAGTTAAAAGGAATGCCTAAGCAGAGCATACTCTGTTCAAATCATGCTTGGTCTTAAAATGGAAGCTTAGCATGCTCAGTGGCTAGAATCCATCAGATCCTGCCTTAGCAGGTAAGACAAAGGGAAAGGAAACAGTAACTTTTCTTGCAGTAAAGCAAACTTCTTCTGAATAAACTGTGAGGGGGCAGGGGAGAGCTCAAACAAAAGAAATGGAAACTTTTTCAAATCAGTGGGGGAGAGGCTACTTCAACAGACAAAAAGGGGTTGGGAGGTAGTGGTTTCAATATTTTATACTAGAGGTGCTAAAGTGTCTTATGTAATTTGGCCCTTAGTAAAGTTGTGGCCATTATTATTTCTAGTTTACACATGAGAAATGTGAGCCTCAGGGCAGTTAAACAACCCCCTAAATCACAGGTTAGTAGGTGGCAAAGCAGGCCTTTGAATTTAGAGCTGTCTAAACCTGAAATGTGTGAACCCGGCATGACACTTCATGCTATGGATCCACCACTCCTTCCCACCCCATCGACCAAGCTGTGGTCAAACAGGTCCTCACTCAACTTGGCAAGTCATTCATTTTTCTCAATGCCCTGCAGGATACCATTTTCCTGAAAAAGAGGCCTACCTAGGAGCTCTGTCCAAGGATATTTACACCCATCACAGGTTGTCAAAAACAGACCCATCTTATTAAATAGGGACCTTGACCCGAATCCAGCTGAGCCTCTCTTTCGCCTAATGACCAGATAAGGGAATTAAAATGGGCAGAGGATAGCTTAAAATTACTGAAGTAATGATTTAAAGGGTTTCACGTTACAACTCATTATATTCAAAGGCATTGGACGGTCTACCATTTTTCAGCTACAATTTCACAAGCACTGCTTTTAGAATCTATTTCTTCAATTAAAAATAATTTCTTGTCCCCATCTCTGATCCAATTCCTTTGTTTGTGAACAGAGGTTTAAAATTGGAACCCTGGCATCCATGGAGCTCTGAACTTCAGTGAACAGGAGGTGGGGTGCCAGACTCCAGAGGGGCAGATTATTTTTGTTTTCAACTCTGAATGGCCAAAGGTGCTGAACATGTCACTTTGTAGCAGTGAAAAGGAAATTGAACACAAAAAACGGACACACCCACTAGTCTGCTCTTTAAATAACAAGAGGCCAAACATTGAAAAAACATGGACTGAGGAAGTCTTTTTTTTTTTTTTTTAACATTTTACTTCAAAAAATGAGGAAAGGTTTTGGTAATGGTGGTAGCATAGCATTGTCAATATAATTAACACTGCTGAATTGTTTACTTGAAAGTGGTTAAACTGGGAAATTTTATGTGGTATTTATGTTAGCACACGAAAACATTTTATTAAACCTAGAACTGTACAATACAAAGAATGGACCCCAATGTAAACTATGGCCTTTAGTTAATAACATAATTATTATAATAATGACTCATCCATTGTAACAAATGTACCGCAATAATACAAAATGTTAATAATTGGGAAAACCTTATGTGTAGAGGGGGTATATATGGAAACTCTACTTTCTGCATGATTTTTCTGTAGACATTCTGTTGTTTTAGAAAATGTAAGCGTATCTCTGTGGGTAAAAATTACTGTAAGCTAACTCCTCCAAAAGGTTGGTAATTTTGTGAAATTGTTCCAGTACCTGTTTTGCTGTTTTTTTCCTCTGGAATCCAACTTTTAGAAAATCCACAGAAAATGTCTCAAAACTCAAGTAGTACATGTCTCCTGATATGCTAAAAATGTCAAAGTGGTACTTTGATTTTCAGTGCTTTCTGTCCACCGTAAGTTCATATGTCATTAACACGAATGTCTTCAGGATTCAGGCGAAGGAGAAATGAAGCTTTTCTTTTCCAGGGAGTGAAAGTGACCCCAATCATAATTTTTTTTAGCTCCTAATAAAGAAAAGTGCATCCAGTTGAAATGGTCCACAAATAAATTATTATTGAAATCAGCATTTTTTTATTGGTATGATTGGCTCTAAAAGGGTTAGTACTGGGGGCATGGGTGGTTCAGTGGTAGAATGCTTGCCTTTCATGCAGGAGACCCGGGTTCGATTCCCAGACCATGTACCGCCACCGCCACCCCCAATAAATAAATAAATAAATAAAAGAGTTAGTACTAATTTATAAACTCCAGAGACATAGAAGAAGCTAAGATAGGCCTAACCTACAGAGTTGGCTTCAAGAAGTACAACTTGGCCACCTCCTCATCAGTCCTTCTTTGAGTTAGACAATGGTGACTGCCCTTGTGGGCTTCCTCTGTTTGAGAAATATGCTTCCTAAACTCTATTTTTCCTTCCTTAACGGGGTGGGGGTACACTGGGGCAAACTGGGAAGAAGAATGGGAGAAAGGAAAATCCATTTCCAAGTCGGAGAAAATTTGTGACCCAATGTTCCAATGAAGATGAATTGAATTTCATTGGCAGCTACACCCATAATCATAGCATTTAAAGAGGACCACTTCAAGAGGAAAATTCAAATTTCTGGAGCACCTGGACTAAAAGGATCAATGGAAATTCCCTCAACTTGCTAACGATTGCTCCCTCCCTTACTTACTCTTCTCTTCTTATCTGGAGTTCAACATTAAGAAAACCATGTCTGAAGCACATGCTCTCCAGAAGAAAGGCATTATATTTTCTGTTCTAGAGCAACCAGCAAGGTCTTGGGAGATAGACCCAGGTTTGAATTTTGGGTGTTATAAGTTGAATTGTGTCTCCCAAAAACATATGTTCAAGTCCTAACTTTGAGTCCCATAAATGTGACCTTGTTTGGAAATTGGGTCTTTTTGGAGGTGTGATTCACTAAGATGAGGCCAAACCCGATTAGTTAGAATAGGCATTACTCCAACATGACTTGTTGTCCTTCTAAGAAGAGGAAATTTGGGCGCAGACACAGACAGATTTCTGAGGTTGAGATTGGTGCAATCTATCTACAAGGCAAGGAATGCTATGGATTGCTGGTAGAGACCAGAAGTTAGAAGAGGCAAGGAAGGGTTCTCTTCTACAGGCTTCAGATGGAGCATGGCCCTCCTGACACCTGGATTTAGGACTTCTACCCTCTGGAACTGGCAGATAATAAATTTCTGTTGTTTAAAGCCATCCAGTTTGTAGTACTTAGTTTTGGCAGCCCCACCAAGTAGACATTGGGGCGCCCACTCAGCAGCTGTTGTGATACAGTTGGGTTACTTAACCTGTCTGATTTCAGGTGAAATAGGGATAACCCAGTTTACTGGGTATATTTTTTTGAAGGGGCCTTTGAAAAAGTACCTAAATGTGAGCTTTTAAATCAGATTGCATGGGTCTGAATTTCCCCCCAAGCACTTTCCAGCAGTGTCTCCTCATTTGTAAAATGAAGAATCTCTATCCAGTACAATTGGGGGATAACAAGACCCACCTCATAAGGCCTTTTAAAGGTTAAATGAGATAGTTGGAAAACATCTTGTCGGTCTGGCACACAGTAGGTGCATAATAAATACTAACTGGTATTATCAGTAAAAGATATGTGTAATGCGTCCTAGACTTGGCTGAGAAGGAATGCTCTTAAAGTGGTTACTCTTACTAGTTTGAAACACATATCTGTCATTGTAAAATGCTATATTGAAAGGTAACATTTATACCGTAAAGTGCAGAAATCCTATATTTATCCCTGTTTCTAGGTGATTTAAAAAGCAGTAAGTTTCTTCACCTGCATCTGTCCATTAGGAGGAAGGAGAGAAATTAATTTGTCTAATTAAAAGGTAGTTTTATTCAGAGAGAGAAAAAAAGAAATGCTGCACCAAATATACACAACCTTTTTCTGAACAACAGACAGCATACATTTTATTCAGATAATTACTGACTTCTTAATGCATATTCAAAAGACTCCTTGGATTCGCTAGAACCTTGGCAGTTGTTGCCACGCAGCGAGACGCAGTGGGTTTCATACAGTACTTGTGAGTTTGACTCTTTAGCATCTCTAATTTGGAAGCTTTTTTTTTTTCCTTAACTGATTACATCTTGCAGGAAGTTCAACAATTTCTCCCAAAAAAGCTTTACAGACAGATGTGGAAAAGCTTTACAGACAGATGTTTTACATCTGAGTGAAGCATAAACACAAGCATCTCCTGGCTTTGAAAACCCTTTATTCTAAAAGATTTGGCTGAATTCACCCATTACCAGCAAATGACAATTCCTCTTAGCAGCTCCTCTACCCAGAAGTTGACATGCTTATTTTGACAGTGATCGTAAAGCTCGTCCTGAGTTTCAAAACATTCAAATGTGAAAAAGCGGGTGTCTTCGACTTGAGGAAACATTATTTTGGAACTTTGCAACATGTATTTCATCAAAAGCATATTGGTTGTCTCTGTGCAAAAGCATTGCACTGGACACAATAATTATGACTCTCTATTTGGCTTCATATTTTGGGAGCTGAGTCACCACAGGGACCAGAGATCTGAAGTGAGGAATCGTGAGCATTTTCTGCAATGCAAGTATCACTTAAGATCATTTATCTTCCATATTAACGACCATCATTTTGGAGGGTCTACTCTATGCTGGGCTACCTACGTTATCTCCCTTAGTCTATGTCAAAAACTCCTGTAAAATGGGATTTTCTTTTACAAGGAAACTGGGGCTCAGAGATGATTGTTCAGGGTAAAGCATCTATGCAGAGGGTCCTGACTTTGAAGCCAGCCTGTCAGAGTCCGGTGGGCTTGGAACACGCAGCGTCAGATGGATGTGTCAGATGGAGCAGGGAGGGATGGAGTAGAAAGGGAGATCGATTTTATGTACATATACATACGTTTCATTAGGGAGTTCTCTTTTGCTGCAATTGTAGAGAGCATAAAGTCCTCCCTGTGACCTGACTCCTGGAGGGAGAGCAGAATTGAATTAGTGGAAAGGATGCATTTTAAATTCGTTTCTAATGAAATAGATTTTTCGAATACTTTTTGGATTTCAAAATGGATTTCCACCCATTCTCTCATTTTATGCTCATAACCTATGAGGGAGAGTTGCTATTATCCGCCTGATTTTGCAGGTAAGAAAAATAAGGGCTGAATAAGCTAAGTCCCCTGCCTGTGGTCACAGAGCTATTTAGTGACAAGCCCACACCTCCCTTCTCCGCAGGGTGACCTAACAAATTCCTTCTGAATCACCAGATAATTATTGGATAAGAATGATATGTATTCTTACATTAATTATTCATCTATAAGGGATTGCCTGAAGTGCTCAAAGACGTATTTCAAACATTCCCTTTGTAATCTCATTTACATCACCCTTCTGCACTGCTTAGCAAGACAGGGTTTGCTAAATGAAGGAACATTTCTGCCCAGATCCAACCACGTTATAAATTCCAAATGAATAGGATCTAAATAAATAAGAGCTTATTATGAGGCTAAAAACTGATAATGTTATTTGTTTCTGATATCTTTTTTCATTTGCTTCAGTCCCAATTCGAGCAGGTTTTTCTTTTTTTCTGTTTCTTCATTAGAGAAACATGGCAAAGGAGGCATACAAGGAAAAAATTCTTTGTATGTGAATAAAATTAATAACCTGAAATGAAAGAAAGGGGTGGAGAGGTGTCTTTTCGGTAATTTATCATAATGTTTATTAACAGCAATTTGCAGTAATGAAATAACTAATCTCTACTTCTCCCGGGTATGGGTTATGTTTATCGGTTTATGTTCTACTAACATTTTATATTACTCCATTTGTTAAATTATTTAAACTTACAAGGCAACCTCTAACTTGTTGATGGTAAGGCAGCCTTCTGAAATGGAAGTCATGCAAATAATTATTTCATTTTTTATCCATCTATTTAAGAGACCAAGAGATTTTTGTCAGTTACCGTGGAATTCATAAGGCCCAAAAAGTTCGCTGTTATTCACCAGTGGGGACAGGTGGGACAAGCAAGGACTCTGTGATGAGCTGTCTCTATAAAATAAACTTTATATGAAAGGCATTTGGGGGGAAACTTGGTTTTCCTTATGCTGGGTTTCCTTTTGCTTTTAAAAGAGTCCTACGGGATTAAGATGAGTGTGGGACAGGCTGACAGCATGGAAGGCCCCTATGCTCTTAGAGCTATTTCTTCCATGATTAAAAAATAATGAATTTTTTGTTTGCCAAGTGCAAAGAATAAACACTCTCGGATTCCCTCTGTTCTGTCATTTTTCCCTCTAATCTACAAACACACCACAAAGGCTTCTGTTTCTTCTCTCAATCGCATTTCTCATTCAGACGTCCTTCCTGTTTGGGGTTCTATTTCTCACTTCCATTGGGTTCTTGCCTTTCCTGTATGGGCTTCTAAGTTTGTTTTCAGGTTTCTCACATTTTTTCTCTTTCTGAGTCGTTTCTTACTGTGGGACAATCTCTGGGCCTCATTCCTTTTCCATTTTGCTCCCCTTCTATTATGTGCCGGGTACTATTCCATCATCTTAGTTGCTATTTATTTCTCTCCTCCCAGCTCTCATTTCTTTATCTCTGGTCCCCTTGTTTCCTCTCCTTGATTCTCCCGTTCCCATCTCAATGCCCTTTGACCAAACATCCTCTCCCGGCCCTACTTAAAGGAACTGAAGAAGCCCTCCTGTCTAGAATGGAAGGCACAGATAGGGAGAAAGGTGGCCAGGGAGCCAGGGAAAGGGTGCTTAATCATGTCAAGGACTTCCCAAGCCTCTGCTGGTTCCCGGGCAGCCTCCAGGGACAGAGACAGCGCAAAGGCAAGGAAGAGGGAGGAAATAAAGGGGAGGGCTTGGGACCACAGGGACTGCGAAGCTAGCAGTTCTTTAAATACTACCTGGTCAGCAGTGATAGCAAAGCATCCTTTTAATTTATCTTGGCAACTCTACAAGACAGGATTGTAGTTTTCTCAGACATGGAGCACTTGAGTTCAGGTCAGCTTCAGCAGCCTTGAATTCAGACTCTCTTGGTCCTAAAGCTGAACATAAGCAAAACCAGAATGCATGCACTTGACCCGAAACTACCTGGGGAAGGCTGCTAACACCCACCTCCAGAATAAAGAGCTTGCTCCTTATTTGGCCATGGCTCATACCCGCCCTTGGCATTTTTTTTAATTTTAAAAATAATCCCAGATAGGTGCACGGGTGGTTCAGTGGTAGAATGCTCGCCTTCCATGCCGGAGACCCAGGTTCGATTCCCGGACCATGCACCAAATAAATAAATCAATAATAATAATCCCAGATATGTTTATAAATAAGTCACGCCTTTAAGAATCACCTTGCTGCCACTCAAATTGCACCGAAGAGGAAAAATCCGTGACAGTTACCACCGTGGAAATTTTGCTTCTCACTCACCCTTCAGGAAAAAAAAATAAAACCACCAGCAGCAGCATAATAAGTATTTAAAAGACAGATGAACGAGAAGGTCTCAGAAGAACAATCTCACCCGGCCAGGAGCATTAAGAAGACCAAGTGTGCTGATAATTTGACCTTTCTCCCCTCAGCCCCACACCTGGGATGATTCTTGGCTCGGGGTAAGTTCTGCAGCATCGTGCAGTCATTAATTTGGGGGAAGCAGGGACCAAGGAGACACCTCCTCTCCAGTTTGGAGAGCTGCTGGGGAAGAATGATGACATAGCTGATTCCATTTTTCCTTTTTCATGCAGGTGTCAGTTTGTTGATTTTGAAACAGTGTCCCGGGGAAAACACCTAGCCGTTCAAATCCTTTAACAACAGCAAACCCGCACTTCTAACATGTTTTTTTTTTAATTTGACAAAAGATGTCTCTTGTTTTAGGGGGCAGGTAAATAGGAGAAATTACCCTAAATTTGTAATATTTCTTAGCATCCTCTATAATGTCAGTCACCCCCTCCTTTCCCACTCCAGCCTCCTCTTTAGACAAAGGGGAGTGGGGCCCGCCCCTTAAGAGCTGCTGAATGAATGAAAACAAAGGCTCAGGGCCGAGGAGGCTTTGTCCAACCCGCCAGATTGAGGCTTGGTGGGCCAGGAGCGGAGGGGCTGCCCCCAGGGAGCCCACGGCTTGCTCTGCAGCTTTCAGGCCCAAAGGTCTGAGTGCCCTACGCCACGATGAGGTAGAGACCCCTTCGTCCAGGTGCTTGTCTTTAACAACATCCGAGGATTTTGTTTTTTTGCTTTTTACCTCCTGGCTTCAAAAAGACAACAGAAAGGTGAGCTGAGAACTGGATCCATATAATAGAATGATACACATAAACACACATATTTAGGAAGTAATTATATTCTGATGATTATAGGTGCACAGGTTATGCACGGAGTTCAAATGTGAGTGCTGACTTTTTTTTCTCTCTAAGGAAGTTTTACAATAAATTAAAACAAAAAGAGAAAAAAAAAAAAAACAAGAACAAAAAGTCCTGGACCACGTATGTCCAGTCACTCAAATTCTTGAGTTTTTTCAGGTCCTGTTTTGTTCGAGAACCTTCTCGCCAACCCATTCCAGTTGACATTAGAGGGTCACCTTCTGGTCTCTGGCCTTTCATCCTGATTGAGGGCCCCAGAACTGTCTCTCTCTGCATGGGTAAAAGGCTGGGCTCCAAGCAGCTATGTACGTAGTGTTAGCTTCTGCACAGGTCCAAGCAGAGGTCCAATTTAGAACAGTGTCCTCCCCACCAGCCCACGTGAGGCTCTTAAATCTGCCCAGCCACAGAGGGAGGGGTTTTACTCGCTCTTGGCGAACTACTTCCAGTTTGAGTGTTTCTGGAAAAATCAACTCTCCATAATGGAAAAGCCATGAACTCCTATTACTTATTTTGTCACATAAACACCCCATGCTGGAGTTGGCTGAGATTTTACTTTTATTCCATTTTTTTTTAACCATTGTTAAGGACATGTGTTTATAGTCTACCTTCTCATTTAAATATTTTCTTGACTTACAAGAAAGACTGCTTTCTCCCCTTCTGTAGGTGAGCATGTTCTGGAATGTTCTGGAACTAGAATAATAATGAGATTCAAACAAATGGCAAAGAAGAACTACTCTATGGGTTAAATAGTGGCCTGGGTATTAGAAACTTCTGCTTTGCCACTTCTCCTTGTGTGTGCCTGCTTAAGTCACTGAGACCTTAATGGTATATTCATGTAATGGAAAACTGCACATCTGTGAATGAGAATAACTGTATATACTGATTTTTTTTAAAAAACTCAAGATGTATCACACGAGCAGAGTAAGGAACAGAACATAATAAAAGTTATATATGTACATATATGAAGATATCAATAATTATATTTTCTGGAATGATGTATGGCATCATTCCTCTGGCATTGGGTCACATCTAACCTGGTGGAATAGCCATTCTCACCAGTAACAAAACATTTATGCCCATTGGTGGGAGAATGCATCAAGGTGTCGGAAAATGTGACCCTGTGGATAATACTGGTTGCCCAATAACAATTCACACCCCATTATTGTAGAGTCTCGATGTAAGACCTAAAGAAGTAACACTTAAACAGTTTGAGGTCTTTGGATGAAAGTAATCAAAAGAGCAATTGTTGGGGTTAGTTTGTCTTAGTATTTTCTTAAAAACCTCAGAGCATATTATGGTCAATGAAAATCTTGGGTTCTCCCAATTTTCTAGATACTATTCATAACAAACCCATGAAAGAACCTTTGATGTGGTTACTCATCTTTCATTTCCAAAGCACTCCCTCTGCCCCCACCAGATTCTTTCATCAGCCCTCTAAGTTAGAGCCGCAGAGGTGGTGAGCAGATGACAAAAATAAGGAGGCCCCACAGGTGGTCTCTGGGGGAACTGGGCCCTTGGTTTCCAGCCCAGGGCTCCTTTTATTTCAGTTGGCAAACAGCCCATCACACAAATGCATGGTGCATTAAGACATGTTGATTTCATTTACAGATTAAGGTGGATTCAGGGTCTTGCTTCAACATTCTGGTTTTGATCTTTACTTTCCAGTTTGGTAAGACCTGAGTGGCTACGTTGGATCAGAGGAGAGCTTTCTCACCTATCCCAGTCTCGCTGCAAAGGCTTCCCTCACAGGTGGGATTTAGAAAAGAAATTGGTGAGAGTAAGCTTAGATGCACCAGGTGAGAGACAGGCGCCAAACCCTGATTTTTGCATAGAGCAGACAGGAGTGCTTCATGCGAACGGGACTGGAAAAGCAGGATATTCTTTCCTTAAAAATGCTTCCCCCAATAGGAAAAATGTTTCCCAATAATTCACTTCCACTGTACAAAATGAAAATGGTACAGAGAAAGTGAAGGTTTCTACAATCTCAACGCCTCATCTCTGCCTAGGGGCTCGCCCCGTTTATGGGTGTATCTTTGCAGACTATTAATGCAAATTCCATGTAGGTCTATACCTATATCTATAGCCATATTTTCCTTACATCAATGGAATCAATAACAGGGTCACAACATTCTGATCATTCTGTGCCTTCTCCTTCTTTTCTTATGTTGCAGATATTTTTCCATGTTAAACCATAAAGAAGCAACTTTATTGCTGTTAAGAAATGCATTGCATGTTTTAGGGCGGGCCACGGTGGCTCAGTGTCAGAGTTCTCGCCTGCAGTACAGGAGACCCGGGTCCGATTTCCAGTGCCTGCCCATGCAAAAAAAAAAAAGAAAGAAAGAAATACATTTCATGTTTTAAAATACAACAATTCTTGCAAAGGTTCAAACTATATGAAAGACAGAAAATGAAAAGTAAAAGTGATCTGCCCTTTATCTGTAGTCCAAAGGTAACCATGGTAACTATTGCAAGTTCCCCATACATCATTCCAGAAAATATAATTATTGATATGTTCATATATATACATATATAACTTTTATTCTGTTCTCTTCCTTACTCTGCTCATGTGATACATCTTGAGTTTTTTAAAAAATCAATATATACAGATATTCTGATTTGCAGATGTGCAGTTTTCCATTACATGAATATACCATTACTTAAATAATTGGTTCTCTGTGAATGGACATCTAAGTTGTTTTAAACGTTTTACTAGAACATATAGAGCTAGAACAAACATCCTTATACATACATCTCTGCTTATTGGATAAACAGTGGTGGTTATTTCTCCATTCTTTCACCAACACTGGGCATTAGCACTTAAAAATAGTAAATTTTTTTTGTGAAAATCTCTGCCAATTTGAGAGGTGATACTCTTACTTGCTTTAACTTGGATTTATTTAATTATTAAGGCGTCTAACCCTATTTTTTCCTGAATCGTTGTTCATGACTTTTGCCCAAGTGTCTATTAAAATGTTTATCTTTTCTTTTTTTTTTTTAAATTTGCATATGGGCAGGAGGCACCAGGGATCGAACTCCGGACCTCCAGCACGGCAGGTCGGAGCTCTGCCTGCTGAGCCATGGCAGCCGCCCTATCTTTTCTTATTGATTTATAAGCTGAAGGTTGCATTCTCATATGAAAACATGTACACAGAATGCCAAGGGTTACTCTAAGATGATTTTTTAAAGTAATTATTCTTTGCATATTTATAATTTTTTAACAAGCTCAACAGACAGCGGGCTAAAATTTATACCAGTTAAAGCAAACTTTTCTAATAAAGTCTTTTTTAAAAAAAAAAAAAGATGCAGGAGGAGATAACACCCTATTTCCAGTATCCCTTTGCATCTGAGAAGCTCTTTCAGAGAGACAATGAATATGCTCAAGAAACTATTCTTATGTATTTAATACAAATTTCTCATAAGCAATTCTGCTTTCCTATCTTAAGAAACATAAGAGAAGGTAATAAAAAAAAAACTGCATGTTGTAACAATGCTAAATGACAGACTTTCACTCATCCTGACTGAAGTTTTCTTGTAATACTTAAAAACAAGTCCATTTACAGAGCCAGTGACATCATAACCATCAGAACTGCATTCATTTTCACTCGCTCACACATTTTCCTACTGGAATGAGTGGCTTCCTTGTTTAAATGTGGAATTCACTGATCATAAAATGGATTTCATCCAGATACAGAATATATAAAAAAAGAAAATGAACTCATGGGAAATGACCCTTGAAATTCACAACACTCTCAAGGCTTGAAAGGGTTTTCTATTTTATCAACTTTAGATGAGACATAATAATAAAACATAAAATATTATACAAAGATCCAAAAATCATGAGTCACATACCTCCTAGTTCTTCCCAAATTTTGTGTCTTGCTCACTCCCATGAGCTGTTTTTCTGTTTCTGTCCCTTTGCTTCAGCTGTTCCCTCTGCTTGACCACTTTTCTTAGCTTAACTCAGTCTCAGCATTTAAAGCCATTCCCGTTGGCTTCCAGGGACTGTACCCCTCAGTTGCACTCAGGGCTCCTTTTCTGGACCTTCTGGAGACAGTGTGCAGGCCTCTCTCTTATCACTTACCGTACAGTTTTGTTTTTGCTTTTGTTTTTTTTTGCATGTGCAGGCACTGGGAATCCAGTTTGTTTTGGAAGTGCATGGCCAGGACTCGAACCCAAGTCTCCCACGTGGCGAGCGAGAATTCTACCACTGAACTACCGCTGCACCCCACTATACAGTTTCTGAGATACGTGAGACTGAGTCTTCTTCCCAGCTTGACTGCCAGCTCCTCCAGGTCAAAGCTCATGTCTTGTTCATCTTTGTATGCTTATTCACTCTCACAGTACCTGGCCTCTAGTAGGTTTTCAATAATTATCAGCTTGGTTGAGTTATTGTTAATATGAGAAGGATAGTTTGGCCCCCATTACTGCTCACCTGTGGCAAACAAAGCTTGCCCACTTAAAAAAATAGTCATCCCCACCACTCTCCCCTTTTTCATTCCTGGAGGTCATGTGCTCGAGGAAGTGATTCCCCTGCTAGGCTGGGGTTTGATTGAGGCAGGCTGGTGGTCTCATTCCCTTGCCTGTGGCCCAATCCTAAAAATTTAGATGTGAAGGTAAGTTGTCTTGGGAGCTTAGTATAGGAAGACTTAGTATAGGGGAAAAGCATAGTATAGGGAGACTCATGGGAAAAGGCCCCCTCTTTTTTCACTGGGCATTATCGTATTGCATGGGATGTCTGGAACCATTGTGAACATCTTGCAATATCTTGGGGGAAAATCTCCAACTCCAGAAGCCAATGTAAATACAACAGCAGAGAGACCCCCGATGATGGTGCGGTTGCGTTCGAGACACCCTGCCTGCAAGTTTTCATTATCAGAGATAACTAACTCCCGAATGCATTGTAATGGTGCATCACCACACAATAAAGATGGAAGAAACCAAGTGGATTCAGGTGTCCTCCATCGGAGGGAATAGGATCAAAAGGAAAGTTAAAAGGAATCAGAGATGTTATCTTATAGTAGAGAAACCTATGGAAAACTTGGTTGCCGTCTTCAAGTTAATGGAGGATTTTACAGGTAGGATGTCAGTTATTTCCCATGACTTCTTTTGCATTTTTTTTTTTCTGGCATGCACAGGCTTCGGGAATCGAGCCCAGGTCTCCGGCATGGCAGGTGAGAACTCTGCCACTGAGCTACCATTGCACCACCCACCGCGTGACTTCTTAAGACCTAATCAACAGAAGAAATGAACATACATTAAAGCAGGAGAGATTCTTGCTGGACTATCAAGGATGCCTGTTGGAGTGATTTAAACACTGACCTGCTACTGAGGGTGAGAGTCTGTCCCTTTAGAAAAGGGCAAGGATGGGTAAGCATGAGTCTCTGAACAATTTATTATACACCTATTTAAAGGCAATGGGAATAACTTTTGAAGTTTGCAATTTTATACCAATCAAGAAGAGAGAAGCTGCTGAAATTTAAGCAGATGGGGAATTGGCTACAGAACTACTAAGGTAGTCATAAGGCTGTAAGTTTGATCTGACAAAGCTGGAAATACCTGTTTCAGTACTATCAGGCCAAAATAGCTTGACATCCAGTTTATAATTTACATCGAATACACACTACTTTATCACAGCTTTGTGATTAGTCACATGCCCAGAATGAGGATGTGGCATGAGAAATGTAGCCTCGGGGCAGGTGCCGGATTATTTCCGGGGTGCTTATTTGTAAGATTGATCCTAATCAGAGTCCCACTTTTCCACGGAAGAATGTAAAAATGAGTATTGGATTTGACTGCATCAAAACTCTAAAATACACAGAGTATGCAAGTCACCTGCAGCTCCACCAGGTAGGAAACAACTCTGCTCAGGGCTGCTGAGCCCGTTCCTGAGTCCAGGGGTGGGCTGAAGGAACTGCTCAGTCAAAGGGGATTGCAAGTTGATTTACTAGCTGCATTTTTATGGTGTTGGATCATAATTCACCCGAGACAATAGCTATCTCTTCCTTTACGACCAATTTTATATAAAAGCTATTATTAGCAAGATTTTCACATTAACTCCAGAAGCTAATGTAAATACAATAGAGGCAATATTAGCACCTATTTTAAAGGGTCCATTCTTGTTGAGTCAACTACGTCCCTGCCTCCTCATTTTACTGAGATTGCCACTGGGACATTTCCTTTCTCCCAAAATATGTAGGACAAAACTTAAAACGCAGAGCCTCTGTATCGAAAATCATTCTTTCACCAATCAACAAATACTGTTTCAAGTAAATCCAGACAGTCCATTGAAGCTTCTACTGAAATGGCATGAGGTGACACTGACTCATTGGTGGCACAGGGCCAGCTCATTCTCAGCGGCCCTGCTTCTCTTCCTTCTCTCAGATTCTTTGACTCCTCTCCTCTCTTCCGCTTTCATCCTGTTTATGAGAATTCCTTTACGCCCCGCCTAATTCTCTACTGCACTGGGGCGTGCATTCCTTGCCTGGCACAGCAGAGCCCTGGAAACAGCCTCTGGGTTTTGAAAGCCCTTCTTCACTTCAGACTAGCCACCCAATAGCTGTAAGGAGCTCAGTCTAGGGACTCTGTTCTCCTGTTTCTTTCCTGTTCATACCTTCCCTCTCCTAGCCACCCCCGCCCCTCCACACTTGCCATGGATGGAGGGAAGTACGCAATTAGGTTGTGTCATTTTGGGTCTTTGCTCTTTCACGTCAGCTCATGAGGTTAAAGCATCAGACAATCCCTTAAATAAGATGCTGGCATCTTTACCCCTTGGCTGGGAAGTCACCCAGACCTGGGTACAAACCCCACTCTGCCATTTAATACTACTGTGTCTTTAGGCAAATCTTTACTCTCCAAAAGCCTTGGTTTCCTATAAAATGAAGATTATACTTCCTTCTAAAGTTGTTGTAATGATTAAACAACAGGCGTAAAAAGCATTTTTATATTCCTCAATATCATTATAGAAAAGCAAACACTCCCTTTCTACAGCAATAAGGGAATTTTAAATTTTGCATGCAGAATACGGCAATAGATAGTATTTGCCACTTAGACTCCAGCCAGTGCCCTGAAGGAAACCCTAGTCTTGGGCCTTGACTCCAGCAAAATCATGCTCATCCTGGAGCGCACAGGGGGCTATCTATCTCTGGAGCAGTGACAGCTGTACCGGCAGTGCATGTAGCACGGGTCTCGCTGGGACACCTGTAAGTTTAACGAGCTACCGTCCAGATGCAAAGTGTTGTGTGTGCTGACTATTACCTTGTTACAATCACCCTGACACTGCAGCAAGCTCTCCTATGTCCAGATTATTCAAGAGCATGCACCTCTGAAAGAGACGGTGCAGCAAGCGAGCCGTAATTTGGGTAAGTGAAACACACCCTAAGCCAGGGACGCTCGGTTGTTCAGCAACGTTAGGAACCGCTAATAGGGAAAGGACTTCGGCCTCTAGTGCTGCAGTTTAACTGTTTTCACTTTCTGGGTTTAGAGTCACATCCTGCCACATTTCTGCGGAGTATCGACAGACCACGGAGGACCCGCCCACCAGCCTGTGACCTGGGGCAAACCCCCCTGCCTCATTGAGCCCGGAAAATGGGGATAATAATCTCACCTATTTCACAGGATTCTGAGGCTACAAAGCAAAAGGGCTTTGAGAATTGTAACGTGATGCATATTCATGTGAGCTATTAAATGTCACTTTTTAGTCTCTAGTTGCTTGTCTGACCATAACCCAATGTTGGGAAATAAAGGTCACTGGCTCTACTGCATGTTACCAACCATAGTAAATTCCAAAATCTAGTCAGATTGCTACAAGGCTGAATAATGGATTAGAAGCCCCGAGAAAGATGGTACTGTTGGTTCTGTTTTCAAGGACCAGCTTATCCACAGCTTAGTGGTTACAGTTTGTAGATACACCAAGCCATGCTATTATATAGAAATAGTATTGATTTTATGTAGGTGGAACTTGGGATTTTTCAAAACATTTCCATGTGGACTATCTCATGGTGTGGTTTAGTGTCTATCTCTATCCCTAGTTCTCGGGTTTTTTTCCAGATAAATCTTTTGGGGTAGCTGCCTTTCTCCTTGCTGTTTTCCAGAACTCTGTCTCTTAGAAGGGGCAGAAGCCTGGGGCTCCAAGGAGCCCGGGAGTGACCCTGGGAGCCCTGCTTGGCGTGGTCCCCATGGCAGCCACCCCTGAGGAAACGAGTCCAGCTCCAAGCTGTCCTGCTGCTCTGATGGCACAGAGGGCACAGACAGGTCCTGTGAGCAGGGAGGCATGTCTCTCTCCACAACCCGTGGCTTCAGGAAAGTCTCCCTAGTTCCCAGTGTCTCCGCTGCCACTCTCTGAGAAACCAGCCGCTCAATAATCTTATTGTATGTTTTCAAAATAACTCTCGGTAATGCCCCAAGAATGTCTGAACTTCTTTTTGAACTCGCCAGTTTGCATACTTCTCAGCTTATTAGCGGGAACACTGGTCGACAAGGCCCATGACCTCCTGCTGGTGAACTCACAGTGGCCTTCCTGTCTTGGGCTGATGCTCCCTCATACTGACCTCGGCCTCTTTCTTCCCTCGTCCTTGACCTAAGCTACATTAAGAAAGAAATAGCTTTGCTTCTGCTATATGCTACTCAGTAGAGAAGGCCATGAAGGTCTGGGTCTGAATTTTCATGAAGCGGGATTCTGGTGGAAAAAAAACAAAGGAGAGGACAGAAATAGTGATGCCTGGAATGACCTGTTTACCTCGACCCCGGCGCCTCTGGGAAGGGAGCATTCAGCTTCTAGTTTCAGGATGACTGCACACGACCCCAGTTCTAATATAGCTTGTCATTCATAAATCCCTGAGACATCCCAGACCCCTTGAGGTAGCCTGGCCTAATCCTTCTATGGCAATACAAGTGAGGGTGGAAGTTAAGCCTTAATCAAAAATGAGATCTGATATTAGAAAATTAAGTTTTTAGAAGTGCTTTGAATGGGACTGTTTGAGAGTATATTCAAGGGACAGATTTACAGATTCAGGGGACACCGTTATCTAATTTTTCTGCGTGCAGCTCATGGTATAGAATCATAAAGAAGATAGAATACCAAACTTCATATATCTATAGGATAAGATGCTTCCAAATACCTCCACCCAGGCTTCAGCTCTCTGTGGATTTGATCCTCTCTGTGGATTTCCTCTATGTGGATTTCAAGTCCAAGGTATCTGTCACATGTGAAAAGCTGCAGAGTTACGGCCCTATGACAAGGACAAGGGACTACATAGGCAAATAAAATTTAAAAATAATCCTCCAATTTTTATTTAAGCCATCCATTCACATATATTTATTCATTCTTTCAAATAACTAACTTTGTGCCCAGTAAGATATTACACACAACTACAAAATGCCGAGAGGCATTCTGGCCATCAAACAACTGAGAACCATGGTTAGGCAGTGAAAAATTTGCTTTTCAACTTAAACACCATTGCAAGAAATTTCAAGATAGTGTATTATTAATAACCAAGTGAATGTTATAGAAAATGAAGTGTGAGAACTGAGAGACACAGATTAGCCGGTAGTCAGGTGGAGCCTTGAAGAATGGAGAGTCAAGAATTTCAACCACATTCTCACCTTTCCTTCCTAGTAAAAGGCAGAAGGAAATGTATTCTTCTTTCATTTGGTCCTGACTATCCACTAGTGACAAGTCTAGTGTGTGGTCAAGCAGTCAAAAGGCTGATATCCAGAGGGAGAAACAGTATTTACAAGGATACACAGATCAAGTATAATTCATGCCCCCAAAACAGAACTGACTCTAGTTGGAGAGATGAGCCCTATGACTGAACTAGTCGCACCTGCTGCAGAAGAGACCTTCCATAACTATTTGTTCAATGAATGAATGACCAAGAGAATACCCAGAAGAACTTCCCTCCCCAATCCTAATTTTCACTTTCACTTCAGTTGTCCTTGCATCATCCTGATGTAAATAAGGCAGAACTTGTCTTTAGGCTTTGTAAACAACTGGATTCTTGCTACATGCTCCTTTCCAGCAGAATGGGATTATGTAGTGATTTGCAAAAAAAAAAGTAACAATTAGACTGTTTTTACTTCTTTGCTATTGCAAGCAGTGCAATAATGAACATCCTTGTATATATTGTCTTGGGTACATGAATGAGGGTATTTCTAGAGTAAGCTGCTAGATACGCCCTCAGATTTTGTAGATATTGTCAAATGGCTTTCTCAGGCAGTTGTACCAATGTACACTCCCACTAGCAATGTATCAGTTTCTCCACATCCTTGCCAGAATTTGGTTTCATGATTTTTTATCATGAATATTATCAATTTGAGATGGGTAAAATGTCACCTCATTGTTGGTTCAATTTGCTTTTCTTTGATTACTATTGAAGTTGCCTTATCTCTTAAACTCTTGTTAGATCTATGTAAGATCTTATCTATTCTCTAAGTATCTTGGTTTCCCATTCATATTTTTAATCTCTTTGTGTCTGTCTTCTACATTATGAATGGTTTTCTTCAAATTCACTTATTTACTTTTTTGTGTGTTTTTCCTACTTTTATTTTTAACTAAATTTTTTATTAATTAAAAAAATTAACAAATGAAATAAAAATTAACATAATCAGTAATTCACAATATCATCACTTAGTTGCATATTCATCATTTCTTAGAACATTTGCATCCATTCAGAAAAAGAAATAAAAAGACAGTAGAAAAAGAAATAAAACAAAAACAGAGAAAAAAAAAACCTTATACCTACCATACCCCTTACCCCTCGCTTTCACTGATCACTAGCATTTCAAACTAAATTTATTTTAACATTTGTTTCCCCTATTATTTATTTTTATTCCATATATTCTATTCGTTTCTTGACAAGGTAGATTAAAGGAGCATCAGACACAAGGTTTTCACAATCACACAATCACATTGTGAAAGCTATATCATTATTCAATCATCTTCAAGAAACATGGCTACTGGAACACAGCTCCATTTTCAGGCATTTCCCTCCAGTCTCTCCCTTACATCTTGAATAACAAGATGATATCTACTCAATGCATAAGAATAACCTCCAGGATAACCTCTCGACTCTGGAATCTCTCAGCCATTGACACTTTGTCTCATTTCACTCTTCCCCCTTTTGGTTGAGAAGGTTTTCCCAATCCCTTGATGCTCCGTTTCAGCTCATTCTAGGGTTTTTCTCAATCCCTTGATGCTGAGTCTCAGCTCATTCCAGGATTCCTGTCCCACGTTGCCAGGAAGGTCCACACCCCTGGGAGTCATGTCCCACATAGACAGGGGGAGGGTGGTGAGATTGCTTGTTGTGTTGGCTGGAGAGAGAGGCCACATCTGAGCAACAAAAGAGGCTCTCTTGGGCTGCTGCCGTGGCTCAGCAGGCAGAGCTCCGACCTGCCATGCTGGAGGTCTGGGGTTCGATCCCTGGTGCCTCCTGCCCATATGCAAATTAAAAAAAAAAGAGGCTCTCTTGGGGTTGACTCCTAGGCCTAAATTTTAAATAGACTTGACCTATCCTTTGTGGGGTTAAGTTTCATATGAACAAACCCCAAGACTGGGGGCTCAGCCTATAGCTTTAATTGTCCACACTGCTTGTGAGAATATAAAAAATTCAACTTGGGGAAGTTGAATTTCTCCCCGTTCTCACCATTCCCCCAAGGGGTCTTTGCAAATACTTTTCCACTCACTGATCGAATCACTCTGGGATTCATCAGGGCATCACTCTGGGCAAACCAACAAAATCTCATGTCCTACCTGAGATTCCAAGTACTTATGGTGTTCATTCAAACTATCTACATAAGTTATATTAGGAAATGCACTACACTTTTTTCTTTTTGACTGTGTCTAATCTTAATCAATCCATTGGACTTTTAAATTTCAGTTGTAATATTTTTAATTCTCAAAACTCTATACATTTTGCATATTTGCAAGGTCATTATGTTTAGTCTGCCTCTCTATTACTACTTTTTGCCAATTAAATATACTTGTTTTATGTATGACTAAGTATAATACCTAATGTCATTTAGGATCTAAATTTTCTATTTGTTATTTTTTGGATATCACCTATGGTGTCTTGATTCCTTGTGTGTTATGTGATTTTTTAACTGTGAGGTCATATTCTTTGGTGTTTAATCTGTGGGAATTTTTTGAGGACTGATTTGAAGATGGGTTCCTCCAGAGAACATTGTTTTGCTTTTCCCTTGTACTTGGAAACAACTAACAACTTGAAACCAATTTAAAATCAAATTTTCAGGGTTTTTTGTCCTCTCAGGTAGTGTAAATTTTGGACTGTAAACCCCTGTGAGGATTTGCTTGTGGTTATGAGTTTTCAGGGGCAAGTTTTCCCCTCTACCAGCACACAGTCAATCTAAGTTCCCATTTATGGGTGGGTTTCTATTTAGCTCCCCCTTATGCTAACAGTGTTGCTCTTTGGGGCCCTAGCTATATACAGGGGTCTCCTAGTATACGTCACCTTTGATGGGCACTGTTTTTGGTCTCCTGCCCTTTTTACCCCATACCACCAACACATCTAAGATCAAAGTCAGCAGAGTTCTACAAATGCCTCCGTGGAAAAAGCTAAATTTAGAGCACCCTTATCTTTCATGATTCCTGCTTTCACTTTTCTTTACTGTTTCTTGCTCCACTACCAGCTCAACGATACATTTAAAAATAATTTTTAATTCTAGTATTTTGCTTAGCATTTTGTTTTGTTTTGTTTTCAGTGGAGGGAAGCTGAGAGCTCATTGCTCTTGAAGGAAACAGAATTCCTATTATGTTATTTACTGTATTTTTCTGTATACTTGAAATATTGCATACTGAAAGAATAATAATTATGAGAAAAACTGGAAGGAAATACACCAAAATTTTTGTTCTTACAATGATGAGATTATTAGTGAGCTTTCCCTACCCTCATTTTTCTGTACTATACATTAAAAAATTGGTAACAATAACAGTCTTTATCTTCTTTTTCATTCATATTTTTTTATTTTTAATAAAAGCCTTTAGAATCAGTTCTTAAATAACAGTCCATTTCCATAAACTGAATTTCCACATAATTCTTAACTTATTTAAGCCAAATAAATTTAGAGAGGAAGTATAATTAAAAAAAAAAACTCAAGAAGTGGGTAAGACTATTACTAATACAGATAACCACTATCCAACTTTAAAACACAAAATTATCTTATTAGAACTTGTTCTGAAAGAGTTGGATAGATATTTCTCCTTAAAAAGACAGTAAATGATGTTCCCCAGTAAAAAAGACTTTAGGAAAATTAAACTTGAACATTTGCTCATTAAATAATATAATTCTGTTAAAATCTCCTTTTGAATGTTTTAAATATTTAAAAATGGTTTGAGGGTGTTTTTAAAAAATATTTTTAGCGAAAACCTTAACAAATAAACATACGAAAGTTCCTTCTTTTTTGGGGGGGGGGGGCATGGGCAGGTACTGGGAATTGAACCCAGGTTTCTGGCATGGCAGGCAAGAACTCTGCCTGCAGAGCCACTGTGGCCCGCCCCATGTGAACATTCTTGACATACAAACATTCTATACATGGTATACAATCAGTGGTTCACAATATCATCACATGGCTGTGTATTCATCACCATGATCATTTTTTTGAACATTTGCATCTTGAGAGTGTTTTTTTTTTTAAGCAAATAACTGAAATTCATATCACATTGATTATAGTATCTCAGTTTTCTGAATATTGGTAGTGTGGCAAACTGGATGGCACCCACACCTGTCAACTGCTCCCCAAGAAAACTGCAGCGTGAGGGAGTGTTCTATAGTGCTCCTTATTCATCTCTGACCTCCTAGATATCCCACACTCACCAACAGATGATCAAACTTTAAAACTGTTGCCTATTTGGAGGTGAAAAATGGTATCTTATTGTGCTTCTTTGGTTGTTACCTTCCCCTTTTTAAACAACATTGTCATATGTCTTTCTTTATATGAAAGTAAAATGATCTGTTTTTATTTAATCCCTTCCCTATTGACGGTGTTTTAGGTTGCTTCCATTTTTTATTATGAACAATGCTTCAGTGAGCTTTTGGGTGCATACAACTTTGCACAATTGTTTTATAAAATCAAGGGGATAAATTCAATATTTTTTCTACATGTTGTCAGGCTGCCCTAAAAAAAAGGCTTCCACTATGCACGTTGTTTATAGTGCGAGGTACAGTCTGACTTTGGAATAGGTAAAAGTTCTACTTTCAATTTCAAAACAAGTAAATTTCTAACATTAAAAATATTTTCATGTATGTGTTTAAATGTTACATTTGATTACCTAAAAAAAAATTAGAGTCTTACTGCCTGCTGTTTTCTATAGATGTGTACCTTGCTTTTAAACAAAAAAAATGTAAATACAAAAGCCCAAACTTACAAAACAAATAAGTTAGGGAGTGACTATTTGCATTACAAAATTACTGTTTGCTTTACAAAATGGTACCAATTTAAATCGAAAGCACCTTGAGAATATTTGAAATATGCCCAAATTTGCAAAAATTCAACTTAACACATAACCTCCTCAGACTATAGCAAACACACAAAGTAAGGTATATTTATTTGGATGTGGCTTTATGAATCTGAGGCGGTCAATTTACTCTGCTGCTGCTTTTTCGAGGGGCAAATCATGTACAGTATAAGGAATCCATGCAGGATTAACAAAACTGTAATTACATGATTTTTTTTCTCCTCTAAAACTCTTCATTTTATTATTATAATTATTAAAGGCTCTGCATCAAAAGCAGAAAGTGAATCTATTGCCCTGCCTTGCTTTTCAGGCTTCCCACTGCCTGCCCGCCAGCAGAGTGGCATATGGTGCATAACATGCTCAGTCAACCTCCCACCAGCATATTTACAGAACCAACAGTACATATTGAACTAAACCACACCTCGTGTACAAGACTTTTAATCATCCCTTAGTCTTTGGTGGGGGCAGTCGAGGCGGAGGGGTTGGGGAAAGGAGATCTGCTTGTTGGCAGATAGCTGAGGGAAAGAAAACACATCATTACCGAGGCGGGTGGTAGCCTTCTCATTCATTGGCTCGAATTCCCTCGACAGGCACATGAAATGACAATGCTGGAGGGCTTAGGAAAATTGGGGCGCCTCTGGGGCAGTGGGCGGCAGAGAATGTATTAATGACAGCCTGCCCGGGCCTCTGAGTTGCAGATGAAACACACACATTCCCCACACCCAGCCAACCCCAGTGCCATCTACAAGAGGGTTTCCCAGTCTTTTGTCCGCGGCGCTTCTCTTTTGCAAGCCCGATTCAGAAATATGCAATATATCATTTTAAAACACTTCTGTTTTGATTAAAAAAAAAAAAAGTGCCAGGCAGGCCATGGTTGCTCAGTGGCAGAGTTCTCACCTGCCATGCCAGAGATCCGGGTTCAATTCCAGGAGCCTGACCATGCAAAAAATAAAATAAAATAAAATAAATGCCTAACCTAGAAGCTGGAGGGAGGAGTTTGACCTTTCTCCAGCGTGTTCGGGAATCCCCGCCTGCGCTCTGACCATAATTAGTTTGTGGCCTTCAGAATGGAGGCGGGTGAGGAGGAGGGAGGGGCCCCTAGGTGTGGTCCTCTCCAGGCACGTCCCTTTTTCCTTTCTTTGCAGCCACCCGCCCCCCCCACACACACACACACCTGGAGTGGCCGTGCAAGGTGCGGTGCCCTGGGGCCTGTCTGAGGCTTTCAGAGTTTATGGCCTCCAGACTGGAAAAGGATTGACCCATTTTATTTTATGAGGTCAGTGGGAAATTAAAGTTATTAGTGGGAAAGGGACGGTACCAAGAGTCAGAAGACCTGGGTTTACTTCCAGCTGGGCCCCCACCAAGCCCTGTAACCTTGGGCAAGTTACTCACTCCAGGCCCAAGTGTTCTGAGCTGAAGGTTGAACAGAGTGATCTAGGGAGTAAAACTGAGCTAACAGATAGAGTTGGTGTGTATGTGGGTGGCTGTGCATATGTGTGCATGTGTGCAAGCACGCCTCTGTGTGTGTGTGTGTAGCGTCTGACCCAATGGATGAAATCAACCTCAGAAGTTCATGTAAGCCAGCTGGAATGGCAAGGAGAGAATGGTAAGGTCAAAGGAGAGAAAGGCGTTTCCCATTGCAATCAATAGCAAACTACTCCAAAACTGAGTGGTGTAAGCCAACAACCAATGGGTTATTATATTAGACCATGCTGTGGGACATGAGTGCAGGAGGGGCTTGGCTGCTCCATCATTCTCTTGGTGTCTCTCATGTGTCACCTGTCTGCAGAGACACCACACTCTGAAGGCTCTACTGGGTAGCACATCCAAGGTGGCCTGTCTGCCCACATGGCTGTCAGTGGACGCTGCCTATTGCTGGAAGCTCATTTGGGTGGTAACCAGGAAGTCTTTCCTACCTGATATTCTCAGGGCAACCAGCCTTCCCAGGCGGTGGCTGGCTTCCCCCAGAGCAAGGGCCCCCTGAGAACAAAGCAGAAGCTGCATGGCCTTTTCTGACCTTGCCTCGGCAGTCACGCAGCAACACTTGCACCATACTCAACTGGTCAAAGTGGTCCCAGACCCATCCAGGTTCAAGGGAGGGGACACGGACCCCTTCTCTTGATGGGGGCCATGCTAAAGAAGGTTGGGGCCATGTTGTCAGAGTGCCACAGGCACATTAGGAGCACACTCTGATTTTCTCAGTATCTCTGAAATAAATATCCTGATAATTTATATAATTCAATCAGCTCTCTGAGACAAGAGTCTCCCTGAATCATCTGGTTTGCTGAGTGCTTACAGAGTAAGGGTACTTGAAGAATCGCTGCACTTTTCAAGTAAATTATATGGCTTCAAATTCCAGATAACTTTAACCTCCACAGCTGTTTGATGTGAATAAAGTTAGCTGCAAAAATCCTCAATGCAGGGAAAAGTAAAGAGCTGTGAAAAGTCAACATAACCCGACGATTATTTCTAGGCCGATTTAGATGCCTCGGAAATAGGCCTCTGCTCCTGGGAGTCTGACAGCCCACTGTAAACATGGGACAACAATGCCACACGACGTGTGTGGAAGAGACACCAACCCACCAGGAGTGCCTCAGAGCAAGCTAGCAGAGGGAAAATAATCTAGAATCCAACTCAGACGCATACGCACTCCGGAGGGCTGAATCGTTCTGACGCCGGTGGCTGATAGCAAACCCATGGCGCCTACTTATGGTGCTGTTCCTTAACAGCTTGAGAAGGAGGAGGGATCTCCTTAGGTCTAATTTCAGTGATTATTTCTTCCCATTTTGTGCAGCTGCTGTCGGGCTGATTTTTGTTCCCGGGGATTTAAACAGTTTCTGAAGGTTGTTATCACTCCCGTTCGCTGGAGCATATCTTCAAACACCTTCTTGGGTAATTAGCGTGGCCCAGGGATTGGGCCACGTGCAGTTGAGCTATCACCACCAAGTGATTCTAAACACACACACACACTTTTTAAATGTGCTTCTTTGTGCTTGTTTTGTTTTGTTTTGATTTTGCATTTTCAAAGCCCAGCGGTTCGTGAGAGACAGTAGAAGGACAAAATAAGAAGACATATGGTAGTGCTTAAATTATCCCCCAAAAGGGAAAGTGTCCAATATGAAATTATTCAGTCTTTCTACCATTCTGGAGTGGAGAGGGAGGCATTTCAACCAAGAAAATCATAGTATACCCACAATGCCCAGAGGAGAACTGAATTATATTATCAACTTCCAGATACGGTCAGCAATATTTCACCAGAAAAGCTGCTTTGCAAAAATTAAACCTCGAATGTTTACACTGGGAAATACATCCAGTGTGTCTCTGTTGTTTCCTCCAGGCCTCTTAGGTACATACATACATAAATGCATGCATGCACATGCACACACACACATACACACACACACACATACACACACACACACATACCTTGGTCCTTCTCTCCCTTACCTTTTTGTTTTGTTCACCAATATTATCACAGCAGCATACAGGTGGTTCTGCAGTGAGGTGCTCAGCTATCTCCAAAAGAAAGAATTATACCAAGTAGAATTTCAGTTCTAGTTTTTCAATGTGTCCTAAGAACCTACAGACTAATCCAACATAAGCAGCAGAAGGAAGTCAGTTAGACAATTTACTGAGATCCATTTCCATCAAATAACCGGAGGAAGGAGGTGGGGGCTGGGTTTGAGTTACTCTTTCTTTTACTTAGTTTATGCAACTGTGCCCCAATCCATTCAACCCAGCCTTAGGCACGTAATATAAAGGTTTTGCAAAAAAGAAGCAAACTTTGGTAAATATTTTTTAATTTTGATTTTTAAAGTTTTGATTTTTAAAATAAGTGATGCATTCATGGGGTCCAAAATCAAAACAAAATAAGTTTGCCCCATTTACCCCGTTCCCTCCTCCATAGTTAATCACATTGCCAGGGTCTTGTGTGAGCGTCCAGTGCAAATGCTGACAAGCAAACACAAATATATATCCTTGTTTTCTTTCCTTTCTTATGCAGAAGATAACAGGTTATTCCCACTGTTTGTGAGAAAGAATTTAAGAGGGAAGGAACTGGCTTTATTTGTCTGAATGGTGAGAATAAAGGAGTCGCAAAAGCATAATGGAATATCGGAAGCTTGTGAAAGGGGAAATAACCTCTCACTTAGTTAGATTCCCAGAATCATTTTCTTTGTCTCGGTTCCTTGGTTAGATCTGTTCTTTGGGCCTCTTAATTCTTTAAACGTCTGAAATCTTTGTTGTCTGCACAAAGTTGCAGCTCATTCAGAGAGCTCACATTTTTTGCCTAACCACAAAAACAAGTGTGTGCCATTCTTAAAAGGAAGAAAAGCACAGTAGCAAGTGCAGGGAGGTGCAGGGTCCCTGCAGCCGAGCTCCGCCACTCACAGGTCTGGACACAAAGCCCACGGTTCTTTAACAGGACCCAGGCCGGGCAGTGGGCAGCTTATTTTGACCAGGAAGATAAGAAATAAACATATTTCTTATCTTACATCTACCAAAGCACAGGGAAAAAGAAGACCTTAGAAACAGTCCCTCTTCTGAAACTTGGCAGACTAAAATAGAATAAATTTGTAGATGTCAGAAACAATTGCAGGAATGGGTATGTAACCAGATCATTCATGCTGTTCAATGTGTGGGATGATGCCAGACCCCAGAAACAATTAACATAATTTTAAACTCATATTTTGGAAGTGAACAGACAACAAAGACAACAACCTGTCTTTCATACAAGTTGGAACATAATCATGATGTTATTTGTTGTAGGTTTCTTTTTTTTAGTAATATTACATTATATGCCAGACAAATAAAAGATAAACTAAATTGTGTGTGACTTATTGCTTAGTATAACCATTGTTTTCCATTGTAGATGGTTTCCTGAAGAGTTGGATGATAGCGGAGCTTGTGAAACTCAAATAAAATTTGATGAACTATTTAAAGAAACATTTAAGGCGCAAATCATTTATTTTGATGTTTTATTTTAAGTCGCTTTATTTTGTCAAAAAAGAAATGCATGAACAGTGTCAGATATTTGAACAGTACAAAAAGCAGTCAACAAAAGTAATCACTCCCACCTCATTCCAGCTCCCTAGGCCTGTTCCTTAGAGACAACCAACATACCATTTCCTTGATTTTCCTATAGAAATGTTCTCATATTACAATATGTAAATAGCCCTATTTTTAAAACACAAAACAAATCACATACTAAACTGATTCTTTCTTTGGCATTAGGCTATATCAGCACATGTTCAACTCTCTCACCCTTTTCCAACTCTGCAGGATACCTCATAGGAAGGATGGACCTCGGTTTACTCAGTCAGGCCCCCATTATGTGATGAGGCTTGTATGAAGTGAATAAAAGCCCTCTGTAGAGTAAATAAAATCACCTTCAAACCAACCTCTTTTATCAATGCATTTTCTCATCCCCCAAGGGTTGTGTAGCTCTCTCCTCTCTGACATCTGCCCTTTGAGCTCTAGCCACCTGGGCTCTGCGGAGTCTTGGCTCCATCTCCTAAACTCAGGGAGAGCCCCAAGCTTACCTTGGTTCCCCTCCCTGTGCAGAAACTCTCTCCAGGAAATAAGCTGGGGCCATTGTGGGACGTAACTTTTCTTCCCTTCTCGGGGATCACTGTCCTCTGCTGCCTGGTGTCCAATATCTGAAAACTATTGTTTTCTATATTTTTGCCTAGTTTTTTAGCTGTTTCAGGCAAGAGGATAAACTCAATCACTGTAACTCCATCTTGGCCAGGAGCAGAAGCTTCATATTTTTTAAACACCAAAGTGTTTCCTAAGTGTGAATGTGTACAATCATCTGAGCATCTGAGGAACTCATTGAAAATAAAGATTCCTGGTCTCCCACCCAGAAATTCTGATTCAGTAGGTTTGCTGGTTACCTAGGAATCTGTATTTTCACTAGACCCTCAAGCCAGGTTGATGTGGTCCAGCCATGGACCAGATCTGTTTCAGAAACCACTAACTTAAAGGATGATTCTAATAATTTGTCAGCTATCCACAAGTGCTATCACCATATACACATTTTGTTTTCAGATTAACAAAAGAAAAATAAATGGTGATATTGATTTCTCGCCAGACTTTGAATTACTGAATTTTAGAAACACATTGCTCCCCCTGATAAGTAGCTGAAGAGGGCAGAGCTCCATTCTACAAGAACAAGTCTACTTGGCCTGTGACACGGTAGACCTGAAGACCTTGAAGGCAGGTTGGGAACCAAGTTGGAAGGGGCACATTTACTTGTCTGCACAGAGATGGCACACATCCCAGCAGCTTCAGCCTAGTTGAACTCATTATGGAAAATATTTTTGGCTCATGTGGTTTATGCTTTTAGAGTTCCATTTTTAAGCACTGGGCCCATCCAAACCCACTGAAGCTGAGCTGAAGCATCCAAGGAAGATGCAGAGTTTCACACAGACCTCTGCTGAGTCAGTAAAAATTTCTCAGATTTACCCAAACTGCCTTATTGAGAAACCAAAACAAAAATCACTAATCCCAGTGGAGTTTATAGGGTTCTGTGGGTTTCATCCAAAGCTATGGCAAAAGCAGTCGTTGGTCACGTGATGTACAAGCCTAAAGATTTCATTATGAAACCTGAAAACAACCCATAAGCTTCAGTCTTAAAATACACTCCCAAGAGACAAACCAAAAAAAAAAAAATCTTAATTTTGGCCTGGAAGGTCCTTGAAGCACAGACTAAGGAATAGGAAACATGTCCAAACCAAATGTGTCAGGGCTCACTACATTTTAAATTCAAAGCTGAATTTTATTCCATTGGGGTGACACTGTTTATTAACATTGTCTGTGACAATTGGATTTTCTAGAAAAGTTCAGGAGAGCTGGAGGCCCTCTTCTGTTTGTGCTGTGAACAGAACTGGCCTACTATCCAATAAACAAAATGAGTGCCAGAAACATAAATTGTGAGATTTTGTTTTAGTATGTTTTCCTTTCCCTAGAATATATAGACCACAAATTATGAAATGAATTATATTTTTTTATTCTTTAATATAAAATGTTACTCATGAAATGTCAGATCCCTTTACAACAGTGACTCTCAAACTCTAGGATATGCGAGTATCCCCTGGATGATGTGTAAATCTGCATATTCTTGTTATCTATTGCTGGGAAACAAACTACCCCCAAACTCTGTGGCTTAAAACAACAACCATTTTATTATATCTCATGAATTTGTGGGTCAGGTATTCTGGCAGGGCTCAGCTGGGTAGTTCTTCTGCTCTATGTAATTGGCTGGGATAACCCTTTGATATTCAGCTGGAGGCTAGTCTGGTCAGAAGGGTCCAAGACAGCTTCACCCATATGCCTGGCAACATAGAGGGGACAACTGGAAAGCTGGCTCAGCTGGTCTCTCCATATAGTATCTGATGGCTTACTCTGGTGGTCTCGCCATATAGTCTCCAGAGTCAAGGCTAAGCCTGGAATTGGCCTAGCATCCCCCCACGTGTCAGAGCAGCCACAGGCCAATTTGAAGGGGAGGAGAAACAGATCCTACCTCTCAGAGGGAGAGATGTCAAAGAATTCACAGCCATCTCTAACCTACCACAACAAAAATTTCAGAGTTTGACTCCCAGAAATTCTGGTCTAATAGGTGTGACTTTGTAGGGGTCCAAGAATTTGCATTACTGAAAACATCCAATGAGATTCTGGTGTGAGGGGTCCTCAGAGTCCACTTTGAAAAATACCTCTCCATAAGATGTAATGGAAAGCATGCTCATGGTTAATCTAGCCAGCAATCAATTAATAAATATTTGCTGATCACTTATTTGCTATGTACCCAGAATCACGTTAGATCCCGTGGAGAATAGAACGGAAGTGTAAAGAAAAGCTCTCTGCTCTGAAGGCACTCTCCACACTTCATTGAGCCAGAGTTCAGGGAAGCAGAGTGTGGTTGACAGAATCACTTTGTGGGAGGTCAGGTTATGGTGGGAAGGGGCCCTACAAAGTGGGCTCACAAAGCCAAGGTGACTGCAGCATGCACCTGGAGGTGAGCTATGGAAATCAGATAAAAAAGGAGCATGTTATCATGAAGAGGTGGTCATGATGAATTCTGGAGAAAAGGGGAGGTGAACTCTTCAAGGCTCCAGCCCAGAGTGGGTCTGGGGGTAGAGAAAGGGAGCAGGAGGCATGATGGCTCCCAAGCACCTTTTCTAAGGTGTAATCTTTCTCCCAAAATGTTGGCAAAATAATTTCCTCTGGTCTCATATTCCTCGCAATCCTAGCTTTCCATCCAGTGCTACCAACCTGTATTGCTCATATGCCAGCAAGCCATGGAGCTCAGCTCTCAGCATGGGGACAGCTAGTCCTTCCAACAACAGTGTGGACTTTCAGTGCAGGCCCATTGCCCGTTGTGTCAAACTTCGCTTCAGATTCAGCCTGCATCTGGCTTCATCAGCCAAGGACTCTCTAGGACCCACCCTCAAAGCAGGCTCTGAATGCATGCCCACATGAGGAGGGTAACCCCTGGAGGAGGCATAAGTTTGGAAGGGCCTCAGGAGCTGGGTCAAGCTGTGAAGGATGTTTTGGAGAATCTGTGACCACACAGCTGAAAATAATAGTGAGAAAATTCATCTGTAATCTAGAGAGATACATGAGGTGAGAGATAATAGTGGAATGAATGCTTGTGATCATTGGGCAGAGAAAAGGGTGGGGAGAGAGAGCTGATACAGAAGGAAGCGCCCAGAGGTTGTCCATAAATACGGGTGTGTGTCAGTACATCTCTCACATCCAAGTGGGGCAAGTCTGGCTGCTCAAAGATATCTGGTTGGGCTAGACAGACACACAGCACCCTTTGGAAAAACAATCCCTTATTATCCAGACCTGATAGTAGCCATCAGTGCAAAGTTGTTGAAGCCCAAAGTCAGCCCAAAACTGTGACCAGAAACATTCAGGGATGGTGTCAGCAGCCAGGCAGGAGCCCAGCACGGACAAATAGAAGTTCAGGGCCAAGCTGCAAGCCAGGAATCAGCTAGGCAAGAAACGAGAGGTCAGTGGGTCAGAGGATGCCCTGCAGACAGACGGCAACCAGGAAGACAGATATCCAGGAGCAAAGCTGGGAAGATAGGCTGGGATCAGGGCCCTTCTGCAGGAAGGGGAGTGGGAAGCTGGCAGAGTACAGGATCAAGGAGGAAGGACTCTCAGATGGTCTCATTCCCAGCAAGAAAGTCTCCTGCATACTTCCTGCTGAGGCAAGGAGGAAGTACTCTCAAATCAGCCCAAGTCTTCTGTGTCTGTCTTAGGAACAGGATGGGAAGGGAATGTTGTACCTTTGTGCCAATTAGAAGATGATGTCCCTCTGGGCAACTGCAACCCTAACTTGAAGAGCAGTAGATGCCTCTATGAGAAGGAACTGGGCCCCTCCTCCCAGCAGATGCAGCCCTTCCCCCACCAGGCTTGGCGAGCTGAGTACTTTCTTGATTCAGCCCTCCTTGCTCCTTGGCCACGGGCTTTACACCATGGGCAAAGTACATAAAATTTATGAGGTGAGCCAGGGTGAAGCCAGGAGGAAGAGCCAACTTTTTTTTTTTTTTTTGTCTTGAAATGCCTGAACACACAGGTCAGAATTTAATACTTTGACCATAAGTCAGGAAATTTTTGGATTTCTCTGAGTTCTCTACACCTCCTCAGACACAAGACTTATAAATTAGTCATCACCGGAGAAATAGGAAACGTTAACCCTAGGCTAATTTGGAAAACATGGGGCAAATGGCTGGAAAGTGACATTTCCACCACCGGGGTATGTGTTCTGTTTGCTCCATATCCTCACTCACACTGGGTTTTATGACACTTAAGATTTAAAAACACATCTAGTGATTTCCAACGCAAATATGAATTTGAATTTTTCTGTTCACTAATGGGATTGAGCATTATGAACATTGGTTATCTGTGTTTCTGCTTCTTTGTAAGTTTGTTCAAGTCTTTTGCCTATTTTCATTTTGGGTAGTAGTCTTTCTCTTACTGATTTTTAGGAATTCTTTGGATATTTGGTATAATAATCATTTTTCAGTTATGTTTGTTTCAAGTCCCTTCTTTCATTTTGTGATGTGTTTTTCTTTCTTTGAAATGAACAAATGTTCCTTATTTAAGTGTAGACAGATATTTCAATGTTTTCTTTATGATCAGCACTTCTTATAGTTTATTAAAGAGGTTTTTCTCTATCAAGTCATAAAAATATGATCTATTTTCTGCTAAAAATGTTGAAGCTTTAATTACACATTTAAAGTTAATAATTCACCGGAATTAATTATGTGCATGATGTGAGGTAGGGATCTGGTTTCACTTTTTTCCATATGGATAACCCATTGTGCCAGGATCATTATTGAATATCTTCCCTTTTCCAATGATTGCAATGCTACCTCTGTTGTATATTAACTTACCATATGTAGAGGTCTGTTTCTGGGCTCTTTATTGTGTCCCATTGTTGATTTATTAGTCCTGAACTAATACTGTATTAATTACCATATATTTTTTTAAAAGGGTCGCCATCTAGAAGGGTTAATCTCTTGCACCTTATTCTTTTTGAAGAGTGCTTAGCTATTCTAGGGTTACGTTCATCAATATAAGTTTAGAATCAATTTGTCAAGTTCTTTGAAAAACTGTTGCGAGTTGTATTGGAATTTCACTGACTTTTTAGATCAATTTGAGGAAAATTGACATCTTTATAATTCTCCAAAAATTAAAACAGTATATATCTGTTTATTTAGTCTTTTAAATGTATTAATTCATTTAAAATTCTATTGTTATGTGCCAGGTACCATCCTACAGGACAAAAATCCCTGCCTTCATGGAGCATATATTCTAGTGGGGAGAAAGACAGTAAACAAAATAAATAAATAAATAAAGTGGTAAATGAGTAAAACAAATAAGTAAAATAAGTAAAAAAAATACATAAGTGAAAGGTTTGAAAGGGAAGAGGAGACCAGTCATGTGCCTGTCTATAGGAAGAGCATTTCAGGCAGAGTGGTAGCAAGTTTAGGTAGGTTCATCCTGGACCTGTTCAAAGAACTGTAAGGAGTCCAGGACCACTGGAATGGAAACAGCAGATAGGAGTTGTAGGAGATTAGGGCAGAGAAGAGACAGGACCCATTCACCCATTCAGGCCAGAGGAAGGCATCCAGCTGGTGATCAGAAGATTGACGTAATCTGACTATGTTAACAGGACTGCACTGGTTACTGTGTTGACAGCCCAAGAAGGGGAACATGGGAGGAAGCAGGGAGGGAGTAGATGGGGCTGTTACAATAATCCATATGAGAGCTCACGGTGGTTTGGTCAGATTAGTGGCAATCAGGTGGTAAGAAGTGGCCAGTGCAAAGTAGTGCCAATGGGCTTTGCTGCTGGATCAGATGTGAGGTGTGAGAGCAGGCAAGGAGATATGCCTGAGCAACACGAAAGATGGTGTTGCTGTTTACTGAGATGGGGCAGATTGTGGGAAGAACAGGTTGGAGGGAGAATGTGAGGAGCTCAATAGTGGCTGGGATAAGCTTGCATTTTCTATTAGATAAGGTGATGTTGAGGAGCTTGTTGGATATAGGAGACCAGAGTTCAGAAGGGAAACTGAACAAAGTTATAAATTTGGGAGTCATCTCAAATATATCTGTCAGAGTTTCAACAACAAAACAATGACACACTCAAATTAGGAACATTTAAGGAGGGCTTATTTACAAAGGGACTATTTTTAGAGGTTGAATATGGAGGAACCACAAGAGGTAGTGGAATATTCCAGGGCTAGTAGCAGTAGCCCTCAGACCAAAAGGATAAGGAAAGCAGGGACTCCAGGGACTTGAAGTGGAGAGTTGGAGCTGTCATCTTTGGTTAAGTGTCCTCACAAAGAAGGAGCCAAAGGAATAAATATCCTGACATTGCTGTTCTCCCCCCTCAGTATCCTGCTGGTGCTTCCCATTGATCACAAACAACCAGAAGTCAGCAGGCACAGAGGGCTGGTGATAAAGTACATACAAGCCAAGCCAACCCCCTGGGGCAGAGACCAAGGTGAAGAAAGGAGAAGAAAAGATCTGGAGCAGAACAGAAGACATCTGAAGCAAGTGGATAGGATGCCATTTAAAGATCTAAAACTGACTGAAATGACCTCGGGAATAAGTGTAATAACAGAGAAGTCTGAGGACCGAAGTCTGGAACATTCCAACACCTGGAGGCAAAGGAGACTGAGAAGGAGCAATCAGAAAAGAACCCCAGGAGAGTGTGTTGTCTCAGAAGTGAAGGGAAGAAGCTGCTTCAAGGAGAGTGTCGTAAGTGTCACATGCTGCAGATAGGAAGTGACCACCTGATATAGCAAAGCAGATGAGGGTGACAGCAATAGCAACGGCAGTTGGTAGGTGGGGGTGGGGGAGGCATGCTTCATTGACATGGGTTTAAGGGAGAATGGCAAGAGAGGAAATGAAGAATTGAGGACAGACAACTCTTTCAAGGAATGCTGCTATAAAGACATTGAGAGAAATGGGCGGTTGCTGCTGGAAAGTGTAACAAAACAGGGTCGTTGTTGAATTTTTTAAGAGAGGAAATAACAGCATATTTGTGTACTAAATGGAATGACCCAGTATAAGGCAGAAAATGGATGAGACAGGAGAGAGATGAATTGCTGGACCAAAATCTTGGAAGAGGCAAGAAGGAATGGTACCTGGTGCATAAAGAGAGGGCTTGGGTTTAGTTGAAAGCTTAGGGAATTCATCTATAGGTACAGGAGGGGAGGTGGAGCCTGCGGGTGCAGCTGCTAGTGGGTAGTTTGTAGAAGTTTTCTTTTGATGGCTTCAGTTTTCTCAGAACAATAGAAAGGAAGGTGGTCAGCTGAGAGAGAATCTGAGAGAAATTGCGTTTTGAGAACAGGGGAAATAATATGAAGTAGTCAACTAGCCCCTAACCATCAATATCTTGTATATATCTTGATTTGGGTTCTCTCATAAGAAATCATAACCTCAGTAAATATTATCGGTCTTGTTTCTGGCTTTCCAAACCTTGTGGTTTTCTTTCTTTTCCATGTCTTGCTGTGTTCACTAGTAACTCCAGTATAATGTTGGAAGAGAAGTGGAGACAGATGACTACTATAATTTTGCAGCTGATTTTGAATGGAATGCTTCTACCGTTTATTTAATCAATAAGAAATATGTTCATTCCAGATTTTTGGTGTGTACCTTTTATCATTTAAAGGAAGTTCTTATTCATTCCTAAGCTGCCTAAGAGTTTTCATCATAATTAGGTGTTGAAGTTTTCAAATGCTTTTTTCCATATCAATTAGTTATTAGGTAGATTATATTTATGGATTTTTTTTTTATCAAACCACTTGGATAATCCCATTCCTTGGATAATCCCAGCTTGGGCATGGTGTAGTATATATTTAATGCAACTAAGTTATTTTAATATTCACAATCTAAGGAGATAGGATTTATTATACCCATTATACAGATGGGAAAAGGAGATTTAGAGAAATTCTTCACATGCATAAGGGTTATACCCAGCAGGCAGCAGAACAGGGATTCAAATCCAGGTCTTTCTGATTCTAAATTTACGCTCTTGCCACCATCTATTCTCTTTGAGGGGCAAGACTAGGTCGTTTAATATCTCTAAATTAGATTGTATATATCTATAGATCTCAAGTGTTGGGCTCATAGCACCCACTCAAGAATGTGGGTTGTCCCACTCATGGGAAACACCTGGTGCAGCTGAGCCACCTGGAGCCAAATGACCCCCACCTGAGTGAGTCTCCTACGGAGATGGGGGAAACAACTGACCCACCCACGTCTACCACCAGGCACCATCCTGGACAGAAGGAAGGGTAGGAAGGACTTTGAGCAAATAAAGGGGAGGGGAGTAAGTGAAGCAAATCCATAAAAGTAGATTCCCAACATTAGGGGTCTCTTGCCTCTTACCTCTTGGGAGAGTGCCCTCATGCTCCTTCTCTGCATGTGTACTCAATAAATTTTTACACAAACAAAAGACTTTATGTTGAGTGAATACCATACAGATGCTTCAGGCCCCTTAGGATGCCTTAAAGTTTCCTTAGCTGGAAAGAAAATAACACTTTTCCTATCAAATTAGTGAATCAAATTTTAGGTGTTCATCACAAAAAAAAAAATGGTATTAAACGTTAAAAGAATAAATGGTCTATAAAAGTAGACCTAATAGATAATACTAATGATTCTTTATTAACATTCATCTTGAAATTCCTCATCAAATTGGAATAAATGGAAACGGCCAGCAAGAGACACAAAATAAGAGACAGAGTCTCCCTTGGTCAATGTTTTTACTAGTGTGTTCACATTCAGGACACAAAAGAAGGCAAAGTCAATGAATGCTCAAAGCATAGTTAGAGGTTCCTCATTTCTTCAGTAAAAAGATATTTCTTGAGCAGAAATGCTATAGAGAGATGAGGAATAAGTCTGTATAATAGAGGAAGAAGACATGCAAAGTTATATCTCAACATGGTGACTGACAGAAAAAACAGGTCACAGTGCTCTGGGGAAGACATCACCCTCCAGTCCACAAAACTTGGGGCTGGGCCTGTGAGGCATGAACAAGTGCAGGGACACTCTCTGCATGAAATCTTTTCCAAACTAGGTCAAAAGAGTCAACACTTGTAGCCAAACTAATATTTCATTGCTGGAAGAAAAATGGGCAGAAAAAAACTACACTGGTCCTCTTCTGGGAAAAGCAAAAATAAAGGTGTATTTTATCCTTCATTTTTCACCTCTTGGGCAAAAACAAAGGGAAATTCCTTCTGGGCAATACTGCCCATATTATAGACTCACGAACCACCTTAGGCAGTTCAACAAGAAACAGAAGAACCGATATTCTTCTCTCTAGAAAAGAACGCAGTAATGTTGTTTCCAGAAGTAAACCTTGAAAAGAAATGCTAGATCAAAAGGGAGAGATGGAGAGATAGACCATCAGGGGCCACACTCGTGTGTATTGAAAAGGTGCTATGACACTTGGGAATAAACAGGAGGCTGAGCACTTCAGAGGTGGCCTCCTCCCACGTGCTCTACCACTGTCTGATGACCACCTCTGACAGCAGCTGCCACAGCAAGTTATTTCAGGTCAGCTTCCTTTTCTCTTTTCTCTGTTCCTTCCTTCTTTTCTTTTTTTAATGTGATTCAACAGAATAGTTCAACAAATTATTTTGTGAAGCAGCCTATTAAGATGTCTCAAACACCATCAAATCAATCAGTTTTCAAGACGGGCTTCTAAAAGCACAAATGTGGTGCCTCTATATCTCTGTGTAAGGTAGAAGTCTCAGATGGCCCCAAAATTCCTCCACCTTGGTGAGTAATCCTATATAATCCTGTCCCCTTGAGTATGAACAGGACTTATGAACATGATGGGATAGTCTCCTATAATTGTGGTATGTTATACGGCAGAAGGGACTTTTCAGGTATAAATAAGGTCCTTAATCGAGTTTGAGTTCATCAAAAGAGAAATCACTCTGAGTGGGACTGACCTAATCAGTGGAGAGGTCAGAGAGATTTCTCCTGTTGGCCTTGAAGAAACACCATGTTGAGAACTGCTTGTGGAAGAGGCCATGTGACAAGGACTGAGGTTGTGCTCTAGGAGCTTACAGCCATGTCTGACCAATAGCCAGCAAGAAGCTGTGGGCTGGATGCCAACAGTCACAAGGAACTGAATTCTGCCAACAGCCAGTCAGATTGAAAGAGGACTCCAAATCTTATATGCAGTTGCAGCCCCAGCTGGCACTTTAATTTCAGTCTGATGAAACCCTAAGCTGAAGATTCAGCTAACCTGTACCAAAAATCCGGAGCCACAGACACTGTCAGATAATAAATGTGTGTTGTTTTCAACCACTAAGTTGTGGTTGATTTGCTATGCAGTAATAGAAAACTGATATAATCTCTCTGCGGGCCTTAACTTTTGGCAATATCCTTAATCTGAGGTCTTGAAGTGTAATGAGGGTTTACTGGGCAATGTGGAAGAAGCACTCAGTGGGTCCTGTGTAAGCTGTAAAATGGTGTCTCTGTTGTTTCAGTTGGGGGCATATGGTAGTTAGTCATGCTGTTCCTCAAGTATTTCAAGCTCTCTCCCTCTCCAGACACATGACAAGATGGTATTATCCATCCACTTGGAATGTGCCTGTTGGATGGGACATGTGCCTCGTGTTGGTCGAGATAGGGACAGAGGTGACGTGGGTCATTTCTGGTCAGGACACTTGACCAGCTCAAGGCAAGGGCTCCTTCCCTCTGCTCCGATGTGCAACGATGTTGCAGATAGTGGATGTTCTGACAGGCTGGGTCCTAGTGTCAGGACATGTGGGCAGAGGCCATCCTGCCGACACATGATGTTCCTGTGGTGTGAGTGAAAATAAATCGTTATTTTAAGACACCGCAATTTAAGGTTCATTGTTACCGCAGCATAATTTAGCCCATGCTGACTTAGACGGGAAGTTACTGAAATGCACAACCAAAAGAAGTGGCTAGAGCCACAGAAAGGAGATAAAAAGTTAGGAAAGCACACATCTTTCATGTTTTTATATGCCTAAGTGCTTTGCACTCCTCACTGTAAAACAAAACAGAACAAAGCAAAAAACACTTCAAATAAGCACAAGCAGAAGAGAAAAACATGCAAAAGTCAATCATTACCCATCTATTGCTGAAGAAAGATCACAGAGAAGTCTCAAGTTTAACTAGAGGAGTGGATTGCTTTTTACTGTCCAGAAGGAAAAGCAGAGGGAATTCTTGGACAACTTTTCTTAGGACAATTGTCATGGTTAATAGTTGGGGTTTCCATGGTCCCTTAACTGCTAAAGTCTAAAGGGCAGCGACTTCTTATTCCGTTGAATGAGACTGCCAAAGATAATTTAGAAGGAGTGTGTCTGCCCAGCAGAAAAAGACAAACACCACAAACAAACAAGAAGTCTGAATTGAAAAAGCGCTAGTGGAGGAGAAAAAAGAGATGAGCAGTAAAGCCCCGTTTCTGAAGGGGAGAGAAGCATCAGGTTGATAGGAAATTCTGTGTTAAACGATCAGTTTGAAGATCCTTTTTGAAAACAGTTCAGATGTTAGCTCTTAAAGACAGAGGTTCTGGTGAAATGCTCTTTGGGAAATTAACAAAACTCTATTCTAGAAGGTTTGGATTTTGAAGATAAAAATACCATTGGCTCTGTAAGTAGTGGGATACTTAAAGCAGACATGTACAAATTAAGCTAACCCTTGGGTATATGTTCTCAATGTGTTTTTCTGTTCCGGCTACATCAATAATGTATAGCCAACGAAATGGACTGAGGCGTAAAGGGGACCTTCTGACTACAGCACCCAGTAATTCTTGCCCAATTATTATAGAAGTATCTAGATTCTTATTCTGAGAGATACATCATCAAGAATTAGAGCTTGACACTACTACATATGGAACATTTTTCCATTTGAACATGTTAGCTGTGTCTATGTAGTAAGAGAAAATGGAACACTGAGGCAATGATTTGGTAATTTAGGCTGTAAGATTATATTTACAATGGAAACATAAAATAACTGACAAAATATGTTGATAACTTGAACCACCTCAGGTAATTGCTTCGATTTTCTTTTCTTTTCTTTCTTTTTTTTTTTTAAGATATGTATTCATAGCCTTTGCTGGGGGTGGTGGTGGGTGTGGGTGTGATAAAGATATTACTGGATGCCTGAATTTTGGACTTGGGTTGCCAAGAGGACACACTCCTAGTGACAGCCCAAAAGCTATTCTAGGTTCAGAATACTTGCCTGCTAGTCATATGCTCTTCTCACTCCAATGCTAGGTGATATTACCAGCATATGGCTCCTGCAGGCGAGCTGACTGCTGTATTTTTCAGGTTCTATCAGTATTTCCCTGGACCTGTGTGATTATGTCATCTGGATGATGAGAACAAAGTACAGCTTTCTTTAAAGGGAAGTCATTTGGCTCTCACACATTCAGTGTGAGAATGGGGGCGAGGCAACAAATTAGGGTATATTTAAATTTAAATAAATACATCAGATTTAACACATTAATGAGTCAATCACCAAGGACACTAAAATAAGGCCTTGAGGACCCTTCATTCTCTGCCCCAAATTATAAAGAAGTGACACAAAAGAGAGATAGTTTGGGTCTTTAGAAAGAATTGCTTCCTTTTTAGAACCAGTTACCCCCCTCTGATTTCTGGGCTTTGCTTCTAAATAGCAATGCTGACACTTTATTAGTTAATCAATAAGACATGATATGGAGTATGGTTATCATAAAATAATCACACCCTGGAGTATTTTGAGGCATGAGCCACTTGCCTCTAATCAGATTGGGTTGAGATTACCTTTGGATAACCACACTCCTGGGAACTGTCTCATTTCTATTACGAGTATATTTTATAATAGGGAAAAGTGCACATTTCTGCTGAGGGAAAATGAAGTTGGCAGCTTATACCTAGCAATCATTTCAGCTGAGCTGAGAAACATTCTTGTTTTTGAACAAAGTCAAACTATGCTTCTATTCAAGCAATGTCAGGGAAAAGAGGCACCTTGCATGCAGTGCGGGTAATGCAATACAATGGGAACTGTATTTTATTCTGGCTTTGCAAGCTTCACATTATATACAAACATTCAAAAAGGGCATTTGAAATTTGGCATGCATATTTATAAATGGTACATTTTGAATCTGGAGTGGGTTTAGGTGTCTAGGTTACAATAACAGATGATTTCCAATGTAAAAATGGAACAAAGCCTTTATTCACCTTCCTTCAGAGAAAGATGTTCGTTTAGGCTTCAGTTATAATCACAGGCACAGTAGCTACATTCTAAGAGCAATTTCCCTCTATTCCTCCTTATCCTGACCAGCCAAAAATGTTAATCAAATTACATACATTTGAAAGTTAAAGACAGAAAAACCCGGTGAGCCATGAAATACATTTTGCAATAGTGTGCATAGCCCTTACCTATTGGTTTAGCATGATGGAAAATCCATTTAAAATGTTAGACGAGCACACTGTAGGCTGCAGGGATGGTTATGAACTCTTAGAGCTATAGGTTTTAATCCTATTTTTCTATGCAGAGCATTTATAGCCAAGGTTTGTTTTGTTTTTAACATGGAAGAAATGATTAAAAGAGAAAAAAGATGGTGAAAATACTTATACCCTGCAATGGAAGTAAATGTCTGTAACTAATACAGTAAAATACAAGCAAGTTGGACAATACGCTTGCTGTATTGATAGGATGAGGTCCCTAATACTCTTTGCATTAGTCTTGTTAGCTATATAGCTCTCATAATAAAACAAAAATTCTCAGGCTGACCTTTTGAATGAAGGGAGACATGGTGGGGCACAGGCCTGAGACAACATAAAGAGAAACAGGCACAGGTGCATTTTTCTATGTTTGTCACCTTCAAATTAAGTTCAGTCTCTATATGGCCACACTGCATTTGATTAATAGTACTCCTTTTCAATGCTAGTTATTTCAAGAGCTTCAGAATATCTGTCTTGGATCCAAGAATTGCTTGTTTCTTGTCTCACCTCACTATTTCACCAGAAGAAAATACGGTCCTACTATTTCATTTCATCAGAATTCTATCTGAGAGAGATCTTTGCAAAACAGCTAGGGCATCTGGGCTCCTGAGCTTGGAAGAAATGAACCCTGGCCAGAAAGAAACCAAGCAAGGATATTTACTAATCATCAACAATTCAACTCACAGAACTAGATGGAAGAGCCAATCTTTAATCATTTAAAGAAAAGGAAGGCCCCCTATCTCAGGTTTCCCCAAGTTTGTAGAATTACTCTTGTTTCCTGCTAGGTCTCATTCTGGCTTGCCCAGAGAGCCCAGATGTGAACTGTGATGCTGACCTCACACCTTCCAGAATGAATGTCACTGGGGGCCCTGGAGATGGAAGTGAGCTGAAAAGGGACCCAGGAAGCTCATTCTCTTCTAGGAGCAACAGGAGACTCCAGACCTGGTCCTGGCCTTAACTGATATGGGAATTTTCAGAGTTCTGGCCCAAACAGTCCTTTGTCCAATGTTTTAACAGCCCCTGCTCCATCAATTTCTTGCACGCTCAACTCTAATAAACAATCCACCAAAATAGCTTTCTCTAAGGTTACTGCATAGCCGAATGAACAGACCTTGCCAACATTCTCCTTGTTTGCTGCTTCATTTGACCCCATTAATCACTCCACTCTTGAAATCCCTTCCTACTTAAGTGACAGTTCATTATTAGTTCCTCTCCTACTCTCTACCATTTTTTTTTTACTTTGCTAGGTCCTCTTTCTTCCCTAAATATTAAATATCTTTCCAAAACCAAGAGTGACATTGGCGCTTTGCTTTTCTCTCTGGGTGAATGCCTTATTTCTCATAGCATCAACTCAGTCAAACCAACAAGACCTTCTTTAACTTTTCACCCATTACCATCTTATTGTCTGCCACTATCACACTCAAACCAAACAAAAACTGAGGTGACATACTGTAGTAAGCAAAATTATAAGATGGGCCAATGATTCCCACCCCCGATATCCACACCTTCATGTAATTCCTCTCCCCTTGAGTGCAGGTGGAATCTGTGATTTGCTTCTAACCAACAGAATATGGCAAAGGTAGAGGGATTTAGCAGATGTAATGAAGATTCCTAAGCAGCTGACTTTGAGTTAATCCAAAGGGAGAGTTTCCTGGGATGGGCCTGACCTAATCAGGCAAGCTCTTTTAAAGCAGGTCTAGACCTTCCCGGCAAGAAGAGACTCAAGGTAAGAAATACAGTCTCCTGTTGCCACTGAAGAAGCAAACAATCATTCTGTGGAACGCCTATAGAGAGCGTTGGCCTGTAGGAGCTGAGGCCCTCATTCCTACAATGCAAGGAACTGGATTCTGACAAAAGCTTGAATGAGCTTGGAAGAGGACCCAAGCTCCAGATGAGAATGTTGGCCATGGCTGACACCTTGACTATAGCCTTGTGGGACCCTGAGCAGAGGACTCAGTTAAGCTACGCCTGGCCTCCTGACCCACAGAAAATGTGTATTATTTTAAGAAAATGTGTATTATTTAAACAAACAAAAAATAATTAAAAAATTAAAAGGTTTGTGGTCATTTTTATGGAGCAATAGAAAATTAACAACCTTGTCCTTTCAACTTCTTTATTACTGTTCTCTTAGGTTTAAAGCTTTAAAGTTACCTATGACTCTTTCCATTCATCAGATGCCAAGACTTACCACTTATTCTCAATCAATATCTACTGAATCCAACCATATTCCTCTACTTTATTCAAGCCTGTTACTTATTCAGCAAATACATGCCAGACACTGTCTAGTTCTGGGTATGCAATGATGAATAAGAAAAGCACGGTTCCTGCTCTCATGGTAAAGTAAAGGAAAGTTTAATGGACAAAATGAGCATTGAACATGTAATTGCAAGATGCTTTGAGAGAGTAGGCAGGTGACTCGTACCTTGTCTGGCTGGAGGAAGAGGCAGGAAAAGCCTTGTTACCTCAAGTACGAATGATTGTGCCAGCTTCCTTGATCATCTCCTGTTCCTCATTCTTCCAGGCAGTGACATTGCTACATAGTCCCCCCAAATAACTTTAAAACTATCACTGTCTGCCAGAGGACATTCCATGGCTCCCTATTACCTCACAGATAATAAAAAGCAAAATATTGATTGGGTTAATGTAGCAAATGTCAATTGCTCTTCTTTAACAAAGGTCTAGAATGGTTTAAAGACTTGGCCAAAGCCACAGAAGTGGTAGAAGTAGGACTGACCTCCCTATGAGTTGATTCTAAACCAAATCCTTCTTTTGCACTATAGCTGCCTCTTTAAAATTACGTGTTGCAAATAAAACATTCCTAGTTGTGAGTATGAAACTTAGATATGTTGTAGATAAATCAGGTATAGTCCCCACAGTGAACCCATTTTTTGGAAGTTGTTGTCAGGTTACATGCTTAAAACTAATCTGAGATCAACATTTGGTTAATGTGGCTGTCCTCACAAGCCTGTGACTAGAAAGTGAGGGTCATATTTATATTTATACCTAAATACCTAAAGAGATCCCCATCTGCCAAGAGGAATATAATGATACTGGCTGCTTTATGGGCTGCATCCAGATTCCTTCTATGGAACATGAGCCCATCCCCCAGCCACTGTGGTGTTGGATTTTTAAAAGGCACAGCTTTCCTTGGGCCCAAAGAATTGCCCACAGGAGATTCCTCATCAGGAAAGCTATTCCAGCCTCCCACCCGAGGGGAAACTTCTGCCAATGACTGGCTGATACAGGGAGGGAGTACAAAAGACCCGCCCCCTTGCCTCAAGGTAGAACCAATTCTGTAATGCAGTCCATGCTTGGGAGCTTTTATGTGGGGTCTAATTGAAGCTAACCTCCAGCAGAGACCTCATTCTTGAGTAGTTTCGCCTCCCTGCCTTGTCCTGCTTCCTTCACCCCTCTCTTCTGATAACATTCCTCAAATCGATCACTTGAATAAGAATTCCCAGCTCGGGCTCTGCCTCTAGGGAACCTACCCCCATAGAATAAAGTAGCCCTCGTTTATTCCTATGAGCCACCAAGTCTCGCCCATGCCTACCACCCAACCTGCCAAGGCAGTCCCACGGAGTCTACACCTTTCCCTCACCCATCCAGACATCCTCACCAAGGTCCGGGAATGTGGTTGAATGAGGCCCACTGTGCCTTCCAATGAAGGCTCTCACTCTGAGAATAACAATTTCCATGCCAAAGATGCTGTTTTTGGCGGATCCTCAAAATGCCAGTCAAGATGCCACAGACCGTATGGTTTCAGTGCAGAGTTGGGTGAGTGGCCTCATCGTTCACTTTCAGGATATTGTGGATGCGACACCCCACCGCCACTCCACTTGTGCCCAGGGTCTCAGAGGGCCTGGTTTCTGGCCTGCACTTCTCTAACCCTGAGGGATCAAACCCAGGTCTAGAGGCAGGTAGCAAAGCTCCTGCTCCGACTAGAAAAACAAAAGCCCCATGCATATGGCACGGTGTGCATGAGTGTGCAGGCATAGGAGCGTATCTGCACCAGCATTCCCCAGCACCCGATTCAGCCAAAAATTCTCTTTAACTTTGGTTGTTATTTTAAGGAGACTTCCTTCCTGAAACTATTTTGGTTAAAAACCTTCTATAATGAAAGAAAGGATACAACCTGTTTTTGAGAAATTCTCATTTAGGAAAAAGTTATAAGGATTTGCATAAGTACCCATAGAAGAACTTTCAAAATATAGTTCTAGATCTTACATCGTCTGGTTTCTAAATAAGGACATTCTACAATGAAATCCGAAGTGCTTTCTATTTCTCTTTCATAGTGTTTTCAAGTTTAGATGGTATTTTTCCAATACTTTATTATAAATATTTTCAAGCATATAGCAAAATCGAAAGAATTTTACAATAATGTGTATCCATCATCTATAGTCTGACATTAGCATTTTAACTATACTTATTTTATCATATATTTATCCATTTTTCCATCCCTATATTCATCCATTCAGCAATCTATGATGGTACTTAAGTTATTTTTTTAAAAAAGGTATTTCATACTTTGATTCAGAATAAGAAAATAAATCATTTTGGGAAGTCTAAGTGAAATTTACTTCTACTGGATATTATCTCTTCAACAATAAAAATAATAGAGGTACAATTTGTTATGGTCTTAAGAAGTCACACTTGACAAATGGTCTGGCAAGGGAATCAAACTATCTTTAAAAATACTAGTTCTGAGTGAGTATGGTTTTAAAGTGATGGGTTAATTAAGCCATAAATAAAATAACTTGGAAAGTTGAACAGAATGACAGGTAAAGTTTTAAGTAATAATTCTCTGAAGCTCTGGTCAGTTCGATCATCAATGTAGGGAGCTATTTTTATTTAATCAGCGAGTAATGACTATCTATTCATTTACACCTGTGTATGAAGTCAGAAACTGAACTTGGGTTTCAGTATTAATATACTAAATTGGGTCCAATTTTTAACAAGTGACCTCCATAGTTCTCAGCCACCTCTCTAACATTTGTTTCTGCAATCTAATCACCTGAAAAGTGTTGAATTACAAGTAATATGTTACATTCTGTGATGTTAATTTTGATGGGACTCCAAGAAAAGAGACATACACGTTTGACCCAGCAGAAAGCAGACATACATTTTGTTTCACCCTTATGGAAGTAAAATTTGATTGTGTTTGTACACAAAGTAGCTTCATAATTTCTATTAGAACAATCAGTTGATTCAAAGAACTATTTGACTGATTTATTCATTGCCTAAAATGACTTCAGAATGCTAGGAAGATGGCAGCAGTGGTAAAGATTAAATCCCCACATAAAAACAGATGGAGCAAGTAGAGGGAAAATTCCAAATCCTATAGTCTAACTTAACAACAAAACTAGGTGGCAGATATCTCCATGAATCCCAAAATACAACTGGGTGCGGACAAACCACCAGCAGCCAGAAGATCTGCCTACTATTGAAATCTGTGAAGCAGAGAGAAGCTATAGGGCATCTGATACATTTGAGAACAAGAGATCTCAAAATTGCCTACAGGAATTCACTGAATGCACAGCAGGCCAGTGAGAAATAGCAGCTGAAAGTGACAGGATTTTCTTTACTCCAGTAATGGGTAAATGCAAGGTACATAGTAACATCTGAAGGGGCTAGATTCTGGGAACTTTTGGCAATGACTCGGCAGGGCTCCCCTTAAAGACAGGATCCCCCTATTGTGGCAAAACAGTTGGTAGTGGAATCAAACTTGAGAAAGATATGGGCGCTAGAGACCACAGAAAGAGAAGGTGCACGTAAAGGTGGGAAAGGGAAATATACGAGAAAATTTTAGAACACAGGCCATTCTATGTTTTAATACTGGGCTGCGAACATGAGGGTGCTACGACAAGTTAGAAAAGCTATATAAACCAAGGCTCTTTCTAAAAGTTGAAGAAAACTAACTTCACGTAAAAATAAGTGGTGTGGAGTTACTGAAGGCAAATCTCATGCAAAGCTATTCATTTTACAAAGAGAATAAGGAGCAGAATGACATACCATAGTCAAAGAGAGCACGCCAGAAAGACATGTACATAGAATAGAGAAAACCCACTATTTCAAAATGATCTAAAAGACGGTAGGCAGACCGGCCATGGTGGCTCAGCAGGCAAGGTTCTCATCTTCCATGCCGGAGACCCCAGCTGGATTCCCAGTGCCTGCCCATGCAAAAAAGAAAAGAAGACAGTAAGAAAATAAGACATACAAAAACTTGAGTCAAAATTAGAAAACTTAGAAATAAGGTGACAGAACTAAAGAAAAAATAGAAATCAATGGAAAAAAATCATTTTAAAAATGAAGGCTAAACTAAAAGTTGCACGAGAATGAATTCTCCTAGAAAGAAAATGCCTTCAAAGAAATATAAAGTGAAAGATAAAATTTTAAAAATTAAGAAATGAAGAAAAAGATGAACAAGACTTAAGAAAAGTAATAACTACTGAAAGCAGGTACAAAATATTCCAGTATACAGACACTAGCAGTTCTTGAAGAAGAAAAGTACAACATGACAACAGAAAAAAATACCAAAAAAACCCAACCCTATAGTTTAAGAAAAATTTCCTAAAATAAATATTTGAAACTACACATTAAACTTAGAAAACATTATTTGGCCATTTAGACCAAAGAAAAGAAAATTAGATTACTATCAGACTTTTTTTTTTGCTTTTTTTTATTAATTTTTTTTTAAATACCAAAAAACACCAAATGCAAACATTCTTAACTTTTGATCATTCCGTTCTACATACATAATCAGTAATTCACAATATCATCACATAGTTGCATATTCATCATCATGATCATTGCTTGGAACATTTGCATCTATTCAGAAACAGAAATAAAAAGAAAACAGAAAAAAACTCATACATACCATACCCCCCCACTCCTGCCCCTCACCGATCACCAGTATTTCACTCTAAATTTATTTTAACATTTGTTCCCCCTGTTATTCATCTTTATTCCATATATTTTACTCATCACTATCAGATATTTTTTAATTAAATTTTTATTTTTTAGAGAAGTTGTAGGGAAAGTACAGAATTCCCAAATACTTCCCCCTCCACATGTACTTTCCCCCTTATTGTTTTATTTTATATTAGTATACTTTTGTTATGATTGATAAGCCAATATTTTTATAGTTTTAACTATAGTCCAGTGTTTATATTACAGTCCACTCTGTGTTGTACAATCCTGTGGATTTTTAATTTTATTTTCTTTTTTTTTATCGGGGTACATGGTCCGGGAATCAAACCCAGGTCTCCTGCCTGGAAAGTGAGCATTCTACCACCGAACCACCCATGCACCCCAAACCCTGTAGGTTTTTAAACCCTTTTTTTATTGGGGTAATCTGCATACAACACAACATTTCCCATTTGAATCACTTCCAAGTGGCAAACACTACATTCACTGTGATGTGTTGCCATCACCACCTTCCATCCCTAAAACTTTTCCATCAACCCCACTGTAACCTTTCTTCATTTTTTAAAATTAGAGAAGTTGTAGGTTTACAGAAAAATCATGCAAAAAATAGAATTTCCATTATTACCCCCCCACACACACCCTGGTTTTGCCTATTATTAATACTTTGCATTTAGTGTGGTACCTTTGTAACAATCAGTGAAATAGTATTATAATAATACTATTAACTTGAATCCCTAGTTTTCATTAGGGGTCAGTGTAATGTACAGTCCTATGTATATCTTTAATGCATTT